>VXBZ01002464.1:28928-64195 GCA_013399135.1 Heliornis fulica | reverse complement strand
CTGTGTGGTGCTCAGTTGCTGGTCAGTGTTAAACCATGACAAGGGAAGGGTAAAAATAAGCAATGAAATCTCTCTTTTATTTACATAAACAACAGATTACCAGGCATAGGGATGTTCTTGCCAATACAGCTAATGAGTTTACAAAACCCACTCTGTTTAAGTATTCTACTGGAAATTTTAAAGACTCATATAAACTTGCTTTAATGCTGATATGTGACTGTAAATCCATAAGACCCAGGATAAACTTCCCCAGCACTTGGCAACCATAACTTCTGGAAAGTTAGTTTACACAGGAGCATAGTTAATATAGGCGAAAAGAAGACCTCTCACTGTTTCTCTCCCCTTAACAATTTTCATACTATTATACAGTAACAAATACAGTAACAAATACAAGGTGATTTGCAAGTACACATACTTGGGCAGTCACACCAGAGTTGCTGAAGTTATGTGTGTTCTGAGTACAACAGAAGATGTTCAATGAAGGTAATTATAAAACACTTTTCCATTTTTAGGTCACTCTCAAGTTGTTTTTCTTCCTGAAATTGGTTCCCTTCACCAAAAAAGACAAAGAAATATATGTGATAAATCCATCAAAAGAGCCCACCAAGCCTCAAAGGACAGTGCTGCCTGTAGCAGTGTCTATTAAGGCTATTTGAGAATTGGCTGTCTGCAAAACTAAAGTTCAAACAGCAGATGCTCAATTCCTGGAGAAACTACAGCAAAGTTTTTATGTGGTGAATGTCTGGTATAACATCAGTGTGTCATGTTATATCTGTTATCTGTCAAGATTAGCTCTGAGGGTGCTGTTTCCTTGTTATTGTGTTTTCACATTCTTGCTAACTATTCAGATAGCTTCTTGTTTTATTGCACGTGCTCTCTCTCAAACATGAAAAAAAAATGCCCTCCCTGAGTTTTTTAAAAATAACGTATTAAAAGAACTTAGAGCTGTCAAATATAGAGTATGTGCTTCAGTTACTGTGAATTGTGGCGCAGGTAACAAACAGCGAGGCAACTGAATTGGTATGTCTTTATCTAATCTGAAATATGCTTCTTAAACCTGGGAGAGGAGATAATTGTTGCCATTTGGTCAGAAAACCCTTAGAAGAGAAAGGGGCAACAGAGCTGTCTGTAAAAAGAAGAATGGTTTCAGTTTTTGTGTTTGGTAATCTTCTTTCCGTCTGTCATATTTGTGTACACTAAAAACGCAAACAAGAGCATCCAAATCTGCCCTTTAAGGTTAGAGAATGCTAGCTTATTTGTAATGTTTTTATTCACTAGGTGGAGATAATATAAATAAAGCAATTGGGTAGAAACATTTTTTCAAGCTAAGTTTACATCACATTTCTGATAGAAATAGTTCTTTCTGTTCCTTGTATATATATTCCTTGCATAGGTTGTGTTTCTGTGCATGAAAACTTCATCTTCAATGTGGATGTCATAGCTGATGTCAGTTACATAATTGCACATATGTCAGAAGTTCATATAATTCTGATAGAACTGTAATCTTAATTTAAAGAGAAATATTAAATCTATTTGTATTTAGTTGTAACATACATATAAAAATCTTTGTAGGAATTGTGTGTGGGTTTTTGCATGTTTTAAACGTGCAGTATATTTAGTAGACTGTATTGCAGCACTAGTGAGCCCAGGTACCCACAATGAGCTTCCTTGGACCAAGATTATCCTGTGGCCATGTCACAGAACTAGTCCCTGCCAAGAAATGACTCATGATCTTCCGTTTAGCCTCATTAGACTTTATTATGGTTTTACTCACCTCTTTTGGATACAATTACTTTTTCCCTGTGAATTAGTATTATTATTCATGCTTTTACAGCCCAAAGGCAGACTAGGTGCTTTGTGTTATAGGTAGAGGAGGAAATAGTAAAATCACAATATTCAGCATAACTAGGATTTTCACAAAATTCCTATCCCCAGAAAACATACAGACTAATTCTGTGTGGAGTGCAGCAACAGGGAAAGCTACTGCAGACCACAAGTTTAGAGATCAGCGTGGTCTAACTAAGGTATATGTTGTTTATGTGCTTATGTCAATTATGAATAATGTTGTGAAACAAATCTGTAACAAATTTTTGTGTGGATTTTGCTGATAAGGACGCAGAACACAAGGTATGGGAAGGAAAGGGTAAGTGCTGCATAGACAGAAGGTTAGAAAGGAAATAAAAAGGAAAAAAAAGCCCTTGTTGGATTAAGTTTCTGATGGCTAACATTTTTACATCCGGAACCAGATTATCAAGTGAGATCTCAGTCCTGGGAGAGTTTCTGCTCAGAAAGGCCACCCACTCACAAGAACTGCTTCATATGTAAAAGCCAGCTAAAATCTGTCGTGGGTATACAAAGCAACCTGTAGGTCTTCCTGTCATCTGTGATTTTAATCTGCAATGTAACATCAACCTTTCAGCTAAAATGCACTCAGAATAGTGCTTTATCTGACACTGCTGGGCTGTAGCACGAACAGAAGTTAAACAAGCTTATGGGTCCTTTCACTACTTTCTCCACAAGAAATAATAGACCATTATTCTGTTTTAAGTACAGAAACCGTACCTTGGACTTCTATTCATTTTTGCAATACAATCAGAAATACTCTTGTGGAAAAAGCTTGAAAAGAGTTTAATTTTAAGAGATTATAGGACAGCTCTGGTCTTCTTCAGCAGAAGACAGAATAATAAACAGACATAACTCCTCTTTCACAAACACACTCACTGACTATCATTTCTAAGCTGTGTTGCTGGAGCAATTCCTATTCTATTTCCAGCATCCCAAAGAGCAATGACACACAGCACTCACTACAGTGCTCCTTACATCAGGAATAAAAGGAACAAGAGCAAAATAAAAGTGAACACGGACAGACTTTCCATTACTCCCATTTTCTAAAGTAAATCATTTTTCTCTCTTATGATCTGCCCCTGCACATAGCTGATAGATGAATGCTTCCCCTTACTTTAGCTGAACCATCTGTGTTAGGAAGGTTTGCAAGAGAGAGCTCTATTCAGCAGCTAAGAACTAGTGCTGGCCAAAAAATACAAGTGACTTTCACAAACTGTTTTTTAAATTTATCTACTTTCATTATGTTCTGGAGTATTGCATCTTTTAGTCTGTAAACAGTAAAAAACATTTTGGCTCTAAAAATTGAGGTGGAATAGTCAAAGACCCAGCTTTGAACAAGAAGCCAGGCTTTTAATGTTTTTGAATTTCCTGTACTCTTTAGTGCTTCTAGAAGAATATAGTAATTTTATGCTAAAATTAGAAATATTTTAGCTTGGTCTAGGCATTACCATTTTACATTATGTGTTTTCACTGTACATAGATTATTTGCTATGCTTTAATGTGTGGTGTTGTTTCTCAGAAGAGTGTAAGTCTTGAGCATGAGGGTGATAATTAGAGTGATCCTTTTAGTGCACTAAACCCATTTTTGGCATGCTTTACAGTGAGTCCACTATATATGACATTGTCTCAGTACAAGACTTGCCCTGTCTTGTCTTCCTGATTAATTAGAAACAGATTGTAGCCAGAGTTTTGACTGTTTGAAAGTGATTGTTACACAGCCAGGGACAAATGATTTTCCCACAGAGCCACTCTAGTATTCTAAAGCCAAGTTTAAAAATATCACAGCATTTTAATATTTACATTCATCATTCACAAAAAAATGAACACATGGAAGAATCTGTAAGATATGGTATTACAACAGACATTGTTCATTTTATGGCACTGTACAGAAGCTGATCTAATTCTTCAGTTGTTACAGCTGGCAAACAACCAGTTTCAGGGCCAAATTCTTGAAGCATCTGTATATAACCAACCAGTACAAAATTGGCAGTGAAATGCAGTTATTCAGGCAGGAAACTGTTTATCCTCTGTTATTTTTCTATACTGTTTCCTATATAATGGTTGGGATTGTAACTTTAGAAACTCCTTTTAGAATCACACTGAGGGAGGGGAAAAATAATATCCAGCATCCCCACATCTGTCTTACGTTGTTTGTATACTCAGTGAGCCTCCCCCAGGGGAACAAAATTTGCAGGAGTGTTTCATTTTGGTTTTACTTCCTCTGGTTGTTATTTTTTCTGTTTACATTTATGTTTGTTTGTACTTCAGAAGCAGATGCAAAAGAAGTGTTCCAACCTGCCTCCTATGCCTGGAGCCATCCTTCCTTCCTGGGTGCAGTTATCCTGCAACCTAGTGTAGCTCTTGTGGTTTTTCTTCCTGGAGAAGACTAATGCCTGAACTTTAATGAGCTGAGTTGCATAGAAACAGGGGATTGAATTTATCCATCAGATCTCTATCTCTAGATTTTTAGGGCAAATCTGTAGATAGTTGGGGTAGTTCAGTCTGGGGAAGAGAAGGCTGTGGGGAGACCTTATTGCTGCCTTCCAGTACTTAAAGGGGGATTATAGGAAAGATGGGGACAGACTTTTCAGTAGGGTTTGTAGTGATAGGACAAAGGGTAATGACCTTAAATTTAAAGAGAGTAGATTCAAACTATATCTAAGGAAGACATTTTTTAAGATGAAGGTGATGAAACACTGGAACAGGTTGCCCAGAGAGGTGGTAGATGCCCTATCCTGGAAACATGCAAGGTCAGGTTGGACAAGGCTTTGATCAGCTGATCGGGCTGAAGAAGTCCCAGCTTATTGTGGGGGAGAGGGTTGGACTGGAAGACCTTTAAGTGTCCCTTCCAACCAAAACCATTCTATGATTCCGTCCTATTCTAGGTATCGACCCTGAAGGGTAATACTCTATGAAACATGCCAGAGTATCTATGTGAGCATCATCATGTCTGTAGGCTTCACTTAAACTGTGAAATAGATGTGTCCTGTGGTCTCTGTCTTGTATGTCCCTGTTAACAGACAATCAACTGCACCCTTCCTTGCCCATGCAGGGAAAGCAGGGCATGCAGAGAGCCAAACATTCACTGGGGATATTGTAACACAAAAGCAGGAGACAAGCCAGCATCCAGAGGTAGAAAGTACTCTGGGATCATACAGGGCACACACACCTACAGTGTCCCTTGGTTGTTTCTTTGTGAAAGAAAGGACAAATATTCCATTAACCTCCTCAATCTGAACTCAGATATCCTGGCTGCTGGACACTAAGGGATATAGGCCTATAATACAGATGTTCAGGGAGGATTTCTTCTTGGTTGCTTAGACCAGACTGAGTGGCCTCTATAGCTCAAGTTAGGTACCTTAACTACTAAGGTGTGTTTATTTTAAAATTTAGTTTATATGCCTATCATGAATGAATTTCAGAAGGTGAATTGTCTCAGAATTGGCACCATTTTTCCTCTAGCTTCTAACATTGAGGTTTTTTTAAGGATCTCTACAATTGCTATATTTTCAGAACAAAAGCCTGTCACCAAGCTTACATATTTTATAAGGAATTATAGAACTCGGAGTCTTATAAAAGGACAATTTATTAAATGAATCTATAATTGTCCCCCTTTTTAAAAAATTAATTGCATAACATTAATTAAGCAGAAAGTTGATGTTATTTTTAAAAGACTTCTAAAGGTCTTATTCTGTTGTCCAGTAGCATCTAATGCCCTGACATCTACGGATGCTAATGTCTCTAAGAACGATGTGACAACTTCTGTGGATCAGTCACAAGCTGGGTAGCATAATATGAACAGAACACCAACATTTTGTTCAGCATAATATGAAAAAAAAATGTACTCCTGAGTTTCCTTAAACAGGTCTAAAATATCAAGTGAAACATTTCTGGGACAGCATGTTTTTTTGGTGTTTATTTGGAATAACATTTTCCAGAGCAACTGAGAAATCCCCTCCTACATATAAAAATAATTCAAAATGGGCACTTAACAGAGACATGTTTTGTTCTCTGTGTGTTTTAAAACGTCTTTGTTTAAGTGTGTTACAGTGCTCCATAGTGGGTTCTTGTTGGCTAAATGAAAGTTATTTTGCAGCTGGTACTTGTGTGCTGCTGACAAGCAGCTACAAAGATTAGTATGTTTGCACAGGAATTGCTTGAAATATTTGGGAAAGACTGTACCTTTTTCCATCAGGTAACAGAAATGTCAAGTGAACTTAGGGGAAACAAGAAGTCATGAAAGGAAAGTTATAAAGCCATACTTCTGTGGCTAGCATTTTCATCAGGTTTTGGATGCACCTAGTGCTTCAGCTGCACTCCTCATGAAATATTGCATTCTGTTATATGATTTCAAATTCTCGAGTGCAGATGTGCCATTCCTTAGAAACATCACAAGTTATTTGCTCAAAGAGAGACTCAAATCTGGGTGAATTCATCAAGTCAAACACAGGATTGTAAGTATGCATGATGAACCATATGCTTGTCTAAAGAAGTGCTGAATCAAATGAACGAATGTTTGCACAAACAAATAGATGTGTACACAAGTGATGTCACAAATATCATTAACAGATATTGCACATCCCTTCTAGAATCCAATGCCTTTCTTTACCCATAAACTGGGGAACAAACTTAATTAAAATGTAGTAAGTTACTTTCCTATGTGAAAATTATATTTGAATACTTCCTCCTGCTGCAACCACAGGTTTCTGCAAAGTGAGCACTGAGCTGTCACATAACCCTTCAGTTCAGAAAAGTAAATACGCATACACACTGAAGCTAGTACACACTTAGGGTTTGGTTTTTTTTTAAATAAGCTTTTATAGTCTCATCTGAAATACAGAAGCAACAGCTGGGAGTTTTTATGTACTTGCATCCTACCCATCTGTAGAACTGATATGCTTGTGTTCATTAGGTTTTGTCAGATTTAATTTATATTTATCTAACTTTGGTATACCTAGTTATAAGTTGGGAGTAGGGTAACAAGCTTCAATTGCTTCAGCATCTCTCATGGGCATCTTTCCAAATTAGTAAGATATTTTACTTTTATTCTGATGAGGATTTGAAATCTAGAAGCTTATGGATTCCAGCACCTGTCTGCACGATTCACTCTCCTGTTTCAGCTGATATTACAAACGTATCATACTCAGTAAGCTGAAAATGTGCCCAATTTTACTTTAAAAGAGCAGATGTTTAAGAATTGGGATTTTCCAAGCTCCATATGGTATTAGCCCAACAGTAAATTCTTTTTCTACAACTGTGAAAGCATCATGTTCCTGGAATAAGTTAGAGGACAATGGAAGCCTGTGGAATGAGGTCCGAGATGGAAATAAATGAAAAAGATCAAACATCTGTAAGTAAATCATATATATTTGCAGACTCAAAGCAGTCATAACTACCACACTTTAGGTTATTCCTGCTAGTAGGATTTGCTGTCATATTTTATACAACTGTATGTATTATAGAGGCTGGTTGTGTTAATATTCAGGTTATCACTGAGCACAGGAACAGGAGAGCAGCTACATTGGGTCAAAGGTCCATGTCTGTCTCTCTCTGCCTAGAGAAAGCAGATGTCCAGAAAATGAGGGCAGGCATATAGGATACTTCTCTCTGAGAGCCTCCTGACACTTACAATTCAGGACCTTTCTGAACCAGATGCTGATTCTACCTTAATGGATATTTTTTTCCCCTGTTTTTTTTTCATAAACTCAACCAGTTCCTTTCAACCTGTATAAAATATTTCTTTCTGTTCCAGAGGCTGCAAAGATGTACTGACTACTGTCCCACTCTGCTAAGTGGGACCTGGTATTGCTGTAGTACTAGAAAGAAGATTTAAATTACTCTAAGAAAGCAATTATCTCTGATTCTATATAAAAGACCATAAAATAATTACTTCCATGCATAATTTACTGATGTTAACAGGAAATGTGCAAACAGATTTACAAGGAGTTCTCATCCTTAGATAAGTTAATTTTATTAGTAAGCTTCTGTCATCTATTTGATATAAAATATGCACTGGAAGTTGATTGTGTATTACTGTAATGGCAATGGATAACATCAGTGATGTATGTGAACTGTGAAGTATCAAAGTTGGCATGGCTCTCAACTTTGTGCATCATTTGTGCACCATTGCCATGGACTGAAATTCTATATCAATGTAGAAAAAGTATAGTAACAGTACAATGTGACCTGGCTGGGCATGGTGATCAGGCAGCTAAAATGACAAGATACCACACCTTCTGGAGACGTGAGAAGGATGACAAGGATTTTTGAATGTGAAGACACCCTAAGAGCACAAAATCAAGTGTGAAAGCAAAAAGAGATGGATTAATGTTTTTGCATTCATGCCTATGAAAAAAAAAAGGAGCTGGGGGAAGTTCTGACCACAGTGGAATATGTTTGAGGTGCTGTCAGATCACTGTGTCCATAGAACTGCTTTAAGAAGAAAATAACAAGAGGAGTAGGAATAAATCCTGACAATCAGGGAGGTCATGAAGACAACATGAAGTTGTCTGGCAGCACACCCAAAATAGACAAAAGGAACATTGTTTGTCACAACATGTATTTCTTGCTTTGGAAATCATTGTCACACCACTTAGTAAATGTGAAATTATTAATAGGTTCATCAGGTAGTTAATACAGTGATTAAAAAAGACTGATAAAAGGCTATTAAGAGGAGTATACTGATGCAACTTCAAATTCAAGAAATCTCTAAATCGTGGATAAATGAAAGATGGGAGTAAGTACAAGAATCATCACTAAGGAGTTGCACCCTTTCCTAAGCATGTGTAGTGACCAGTACTAAAGATGAGACAGCGTTAGATGTTCAGTTGCTCTTGTATTCAAGGAACTCCAGAAAATAGTAGATGTTACCTACCATCACATTAGCAAATATGGTCACAGGCTCTTTACAATAAAGTGAGAAAAGCATTTTGAATTTTTAAATGCAAGACAAATAATTGCAAGAGAGAGTGTTCACTTCATTAATAATACATGTACATTTTCACCCTGGTGGGCTTTCATAGTGTCATCACCTCTTTTAAGAATAAAGAATGTATTGTACATATAGAAAGAAAATGACAATTAAGAGAGTTATTATTTCTGTTTGTACAGTAGTTAAAAATCACTGTACAAATATTATTTGTAATCTTCACTCATGCTGTGCTGGAAAGATACAGCTGTTTCAACAAAACAGATAAGTATGTAGTGAAATAGGAAACAGACTTGCTGGGAAAAAAAAGTAAAAACCTATATTATGTAAACTGTATGCTCTGAGGAGACAAGCTTCTCTCTTCTTTCTCCACCCATTTTTTTTTTTCATGATCTGTAATCAAAGGATGACTTTTTGTGCAAGATGCACAAATACTGGGCTGAAGTACATGAATATAGGAGACATTTGTATTCTGCGTTAATGTGCATAATATTGACAGATTTCTAATGAGACTTTGAAGGCAGAATTTGATTCATGACAAGGTTTTTTCACTGATTTAATTTTAGTGCCTAAAAACCAAAGCTAGTTTGATTAAATTTTAAATTGACTTTTTGTTCAGCAACAATGAACAACTACTAGGACAGCAAACTTGTAGTGGATTCTTGCCGTTTTTGAATGTGAGTCACATCTCTCTTTACTTAGTCACTAAGGATCTCCCTGACAGCCACAGTGTCAAAGATGATAGAAAGTCACTCTTTGATGGTGGCAGCCAGCTCCCTCAGCACCGTGGATGTGTTCTACCTGCTCCTGTAGACTGAAGTTCTGAGAATAGTTCTGAACATAGCACAAGGTCTGAGAGAAAAACTTGTCAGTGAAGACTGGGACAAAGAAGGTACTGAGCAATACAACATTTGTGACTAGGATACAACAGCCTCATTTTCTTTAGCTACCCTCTTATGACTCTGCAGAAGTCTTCCTCACTCACCTTCATGTTCCTCACCAATTCTGTCCCTGGGGGATGTTTGCCTAGCTTGATTCTGGCTGTAATACCCAGATTATTTTTCTGTACTACTAGGTATATATCCCAGTGTACACCCTCTGGATGCTTCCCCTGGGGTTGGAGCTCAGTCAGGAGTTTCTTAGCTTTCCTGCTGGGTGTCCTCAGTTTCTGCCCATCAGGATGCTCTGTTCTGGTCTGGGGCAGTAGCCCCAGGGATCTTGTCTATCCATTCCACAACTGAGTCCCACACTAACCTAACTTTAGGTCTTACCTAAAGAGCCTGTGTCTATCCCTCAGAGTGCTGAATCCCTCTGATTCCAGAAATACTGACATAGGCAACTGTTCACAGATCTCTAACTGTGGTTTGTTTCCCACACTGTGGACATGTTGGTACTGGTGCTTGAAAATGGTCCCCACTTGTGGTTCTTTCTCAAGGGGATGTAGGATAGTCTCCCCCTTATTGCCTTTTCTTGTCCCCTGTTTCTTCATTTTTCTTCATACTGAGAGCCCAACGGCCCTTCTACTCCGTCTCCTCCCTCCCCCTTCCCCAATTAAGAAAATAAATATTTTAAATCCATGCTCATTAGGTTAGTAAGCCTATTGGAAACAATGGGCTTGCTCCACTTTGTGAAATGGCTCCCTCCTGTATTTTCTAACTTCAAGACTGATAAATAAAAGATGTGGATAAATCACTTTTCTTGCATCTTTAATCTTGACATCCAACTATTTAAACATCAACCTGCCCACTTTAGTTTTGATCCTTGCAGCTAGGTTCGATATTAAAACCCAAACAAATAAAAAATGATATCAGGACTAGAATCCTTTCTGTGCTTCCCTCTTTTTTCTGCAGCTCTCTAGTTTTATTTGTTGAACAGTCAGCAGTATATATTTGTCTTACCTTTTAGATTTTCTCTCCTAGCAATGCAGTCCCCACTTTCCATAGCCTGCCTCAATCTGTTTTATTCTTACCACATATTTTCACCTTTTCATATACAATCTAGGTTCAAATAAATGATTATTTTGTCTTAAATGTTATATTTTGGTATTTTAAATTTTAACTCATTATTGATGATAGGCCTTATTTTTCTGATGGGGGAAGATATAGCTAAATGTAGTATTAACACCATACTAGTGCAGTGGTTTTTATTTAAAAATTGCCTTCCTGTTGTTTCTAATGAAATTTATTTTCATGATAGGTTGTGTATTTAAATGTGGGTGAGGAAAAAGTTCTGTCTCAAAATAACCATAACCTTTTTGTTTATTGTCAGAAACTGTCACTTACTATGAGGTTATCACTTTTTCCATCCTCCTGGGCATACATTATGGTACAAGTAAATTGCTGCAGCACATTGATTCTAAACTGCTGAATTACTGGTGTCTATCTTGCTATTCAAATGGGTTTGCTCCCAGAGAAACACTTTTTCCATTGCTCTGAAATTGTAGATTAATAATTTACATTTCAAACTTACTCCCAGTGTTTTCAGTGACAAAGCTTTTGTTGCTTTAGGAACAGCAAGGTCCTGTTTCCTACATAGGGTTTGGGGAGACTCTGGTGTGGACAGAGCTGAATGAATTAAAAGTTTCCGTCAATATACCAATCCATGTGTGACCGCATTGTGAAGAAAGCTTTCCTTTATTCACCGAATGACAGTAACCAGACTTACTCAGTTGAGAACATTTAACAAGAATGCAATTGGACAGATCTTCCGTCATTCTGACCAAGGCTAAATTTAAGCAGAAGCACCAGAAAATATAGGTCACTGATTAATTTGCTGAGATTCTGCATTCTTGCTCGGCAATAATCACTTAATGACAAGTTACAGCAAAAGCTTCAATGTGATAATTAATTCTGGTTACACATTATTAAGGTCAGAGGAACTAACAGGTTCCCTAATGATTTCTATTTTAGAACATGAGACATTTCAATCAAGAGTATATAAAATAGAAAAGTAAGGGAATTTAACAGTATTTACTGGCTTAGTACATGATTAAACATTGACTTATACTCAGCATGTAGAGACATTAAGTGCTGCTGTCCTGTCAGTGGGATCTGACATGCTGAAACAAGCACTTTTAAAATTTTTATTCTGTTTATAATTTTAAGCAAATCATGCACATAGTTATTATAGCAACAGACAGAAGAATAGTTCTGACTTCTCATGCATGGGAATAACCTACAGAAAAGAATGGCATTGAGCCTCTCGTTAGATGCTTTCCCTATGTGGAGGTACTAAGCCAGGTGTCATTTCAATGCAACGTCTATCCAGTTTTCACAAAATTTACAGAAACTTTTAATGCCTGAAAATTAGACTGGTGTATCATCTGTTTTGATTCTTAATCAGGAGGTAAGTTCAGACTTTTCTGTCATCACTCAGCTTTGAAAGGCAGTAGAGAAAAATAGTATTTAAGAAACTATTTAGAAGTTTCAGACCTCAAGGCACAGTGATCTAGCCTTTGCAGGTCTTTTTGAGAGATCTGTCCTTGTTGTTAAATCCTATGTAAAGCAAAGCTGAAGGAGATTAAACCTCACATCTTGCCACCTCCTCCTCACTGACATCTGGTAACAAGATTCCATATACAATGACTTATATGTTGCTTGTTTGTAACACTCAAAATATGTTAATGTGATCCCTTTCTTGTATCACATTTTTATAGACACTGGGTCTGCTCCAGAATCTCCTGTATCACCACTTTGCATGCAAAAATTTACTTTTTGCATTTGTAACAATTTCACCATTCTTTTTGTACTCTTTGCCATTGCTCTGATTCAAATTACCCACCTGGCTTCCTCAGAGATGACTGTTAAAGGGGTTATCACAGGTTGCGAGGAAAGAATTAAATCATCCCTTCTGACTCCAGAATAACTGAAGCCAAATAGCAAGTGCAGCAAACCCCCAACGGGAAATCATGCTCATAAAGGTCAGCTTTTTTTGGTTTGATTTTTAGCTCATGGATGAGGCTGTAACAGTGAAGTAAAGTAAGATTTTCATATTACTAAAAATTGGCTTGTTATATAGGCTTAAAAATTCTATAGACATTTTGGCTTTTGAAAGTTGCCAGTTGTATCATATATAAACTATGGTCTTCATTAACAACGTGTTTTTAAACTAGGTCTGACCATAGTATTTAGTTGACTGTGCTTACATTGCATCCACATTAAGAGTTTTGTCCTTAGCAAGAATGTATAACTTGAATAATAAAGACTATTTCTAAATGGATATTTAAAATCTGTTCATGGAAATGTATTACTGTTTGAGAAGGGTTTCTGTGGGACCAGTCTAATGAGCATTTAGAAATAAATTGTTCATGCAATAAACCTTAACAGTGCCTTCAGAAATGCCTGGAGAAAGCTGTAGAAGGGTGAAAGCTTTCTTCCTTAACTCTTCTCTGACTTTGCAAATCAATGTGTATGTAAACCAAAGCCATGACTTTGACTTTGCCTGTGCCCAGCTACTCTTTTAACCTGTGACATCTCTAACGTACTTCTGATAAAGGATTATTTATCTCTGTGTATGAGGTCAGGAAAGGCATGTAGTCTAAGGTTATGCTGGTATCTCTGCTTACAAGAAATGGACAGAACGTTATTTAAACACTTTTTCCTTCAGCTTGTTGTAGCTCAAGACACATTGACTTATAAATATTTATTGTCAAGGTCATTTGCTGTCTCAGTTAATAAACCTAAACCTGCCATTCTCATTTAATGATACATAAAATACTGTAATTTTCTATGAGTGCCTTATGCCACCTTTTGCTGCTAAGACACTCATCTCAAATGAAAAAAAACCAAACAAACAACTAAGAAAGTGAGACTTCAACTAAAGTCTTATTAGGGAAATGGTGGCATCGCTGATACCCAGGCAGAAAGCTGCATTTCCATCCTAACAATCAAATTAGCCCTGTAACTTAGTATTAGGTGAAAAAAGGAACTGCAAGGTTCCCCAGTGAGGGATAAGTGCTAGAGGCAGCACCTTGCCTGACAATTTACTTTTTTCAGTTCTTTCTATCTCGGAGGAAGTGTCATTTTTGCATTATCATAGCTGTGTTGTAGTTCCCATAAAAATAAAAAGGGATGTTTAAAAATGTTAAAGCAAGTTTCTTACATTATGATGCAAGACCTCCAGAACAAGAAGAGTAGCTGTCCTCTGAGATCTATTACACTTGATTTTGGGAAAAGAAATCTAATCTGTGTTGATTCATGTTAAAAACTATATATTTTGTTTGTTTTTCTGAATATTGAAGATTATGATAGTCAGAATACTATTTCCTACAGCTCAGTATCACCTCTTATATCCTTTATTTGTTTAATCTATTAAGATATTAAATAACCAGAACTAATCAAACTCATGATTGTCAGTTGATAAAAAATAATAAAAATAGTCTAAGATTATGATTTTTTAACATGTGTTTCAACATTTTGTCTTATGATCGGAATACAAAACTCAGTCTTATCTCAGCACTTTCAGAAACCTCAATCTCAAACCTTACTCTGTTCAGATCAGGACAAGGCAGTACTGTTAAAGGAGAGTCAAGGCTCTCACGTATTCACAGGACACCAGAAAACAAGATCTCAGACAGAATTACATACAATTACACCACAGTTAAACAACAACTTGCAACTCTTGCAATAAAATTCTTCTCTGCATATCTATCTCCTATATGAGATCTGCTCTTATTTATTTTCACATACAGCTGGGCATCCACGTTCTCTACCACTTGGAAGCCAGTTGCCTTGGTAAATGCAAAATGACTGTTTTGCCCTTTGTAGCACATAGCTGTTATAACAGCATGTTATAAGCCCTGATACTTTGCAGGTCAGTGATGATGCATTCATACATTTTCCTTTTACTTAGAATGAATTTTACCCATCGCTATATTTAACTGTATTGTTGATTTTTCCTTAGAAACTGGCACAGGTTCCAAACATAAAAGTTAGGTACTCAGGATCTGTGTATAGAGGGAAAACTTCACTGTATATAGAGAAAGTTCTGCTGTATCTAGTAGGGTCCTCCAGGTACCAGGATGTGTTCAAGAAAGTATTTGCTGTAATGCTCTGTGCAGTCCTCTGGCTTCCTGACAGCAAGTAACACCCAAGTTAATTTTCCAGCTGCCACTTCCACAGTAACATGAGAAGCATTGTGGATAAATTAAAAGACTAATTGTTAAATTCTTCACTTTGTCAACCGCTCCAGCTATTTCTTTGAGAACCCACATTTTTTATCTCAACAGACTAGTGTTAGCACTCAAAATACCTCATCACTGTTGTTACATGTTTTGCATAGACATTACTGCAAACACTGTTGGAAATGGCTCTAGGAGATGGTTGCAGGGTGTTTATCAGAGATCAGGAGACACAAATTGTCTCTGTAAGCCCGTTTGCTATAGACACCTGTTCAACCTCCCACTTGAGAGAGAGGTGAGAATTTTCATGGAAGTTTCTCATTGAGTTTTTAAGAAAATGTCCTTAAAGCACAGCACTAAACTAATAAACTGTCAGAGAGGGGTAGGAAACTGTTACCTACCCATTGTGCCACAGATTGCTTGAGAATATTGTTACAGTAGAATTTCAGAAATCTTTCAAGGAGTGGTTCTTCATACATTATTTAACTTTTTTTTTTCCTTTCTGTCCATTACATGCAATAATGTTCAAATGTGTTACATTAAGCTGAGGAACGGGTGAGGAGATGCTCTCTCATTCTGATACAACATGATACTAGATGTCACAGGTGCATTAATCGGTAATAGGGTTTGGAAAAAGAGATATGTAAGAAGTATAGAAAAAAATCTGTCATTCTCTAGAAAATCTCTGAGGTAACATAAACTTAGAGACAAGGTCTTGTAGGTTATTTCGAGACATTCTTAATGGCTTATTAGTTTAGTCAATAATTGAATCATATACTAAACCTTTTTGAATCCAAAATTCAAAGAGAGGAAGCATCCATTCTGTGTTCATTTTATTTCTCAGACTGAATCACGATATCTGTTAGATTTCCCTCTTCTGAAGTTCAGTCTGAAAAGTATACATCTAAATGGAGAAGGTATTAACAAAATTCTATGCAGAAATAAAATAACTTCTGTCAAAAATGGGCACCTGCAGAGAGGGATCCCAAAGACACATTTTTCAATGTTTAATTTAAAGGTGAGTTTCTGAATTTAATGAATATTGTCAGTCATAATCCACAACAGAATTGATCCAAAACATCTTGAAAATGTCCAATAAATTGAGGTTAAGAAGGGGAAAACAGCGTTAAGCAAAAACTTCTACAGTATACCAAGATACACAGATACCAAGAACATTGTTGGATTTTTTTTATTTTATTTTTTAATTTATTTGAATCAGCCCAGTAGAGAAACATATGGATAAATTTTAGACATGAATCAACAGTAAAATACAGGAAAATAAGTAATCATAAGAGACAGCTACGTTTATCAACTTGAAAATCCACTCACAGAGGCCTTGTAACAAACGAGACAAGGGGGATAAGCTGTCAACTCTGATGCCATTTGGGTCACTGTGATTATGTGGAGTTGAGAGTTCAGCATGAAAACATGCCTTTTGAACACTGGAGTGTCATAAATGTCAAATTCATGAAACCATTTAAGTTAGTGAGTGATGTAGGGAGCCAGACTCCATTGCAGAAATGAACATTAGCCAGTGAACAACACCAATGAATCAATCATCTAATGTTTTCTTCACAATATCCATTTCCACTCCGTGTATACTTTTTTTTTTTTTTCTATAGCCACTTTAATTTTCTCCTGCAATCAGAAGAAAAACTCCTAGTTGCTTTGGTATAAACAAGAAAGTGTTCTTGGTAAGTGAAGCATCTAAACAAGAAATTTACTGTGTATCAATAATGTGTATAAATCTGGGTATGATTGGAATACACGCTTAAAAAAAAGCAAAATATGTCTTGGATGCAAACAAATTTTATCTAAATATCTCATAACAAAAAATACCCAAACCCCAAAAAACAGTTTTTCCTTAATCTGTCATATTTTGATGGAATACTAATGGATGTTTTTGTAAATCATATTTCAAGTGATTAGAAGGTATGGGATTACCTCTGTACTGCTGCAAACTTGTCAAGAAATATCTACTACATTGTTACACTTCTGCTTAGTTTTATGCCTACTGCTACTCATATAATTACAAAGTAACATCTCTGAGCAAAAGAAAAAGATGAAAAAATATTATGTAACTGGATTTATTTATTTTTTTAAGAATTTGTTTAAAATATACTGTTTCATGTTAAAGTTCTGCAGCGTGCTTCCTGAAATGCAATTCTCACTCAAAGTTTATAGGCTTCTAGAAAGTTAAGTGAAAGTGTAAAACCCCAGGTTATACAAATTACATGCCAAAGAAAAGACACAAATAAATGGACTAAAGGTTAAACATTATAGCTTGGAGGGCATGGCTAAATATTTATGCTTAAATTATTGTATCATTCCATCAAGCTGAAAAGTTATCCCTTAGTACTTCATAATTTTTTCAAGGTAACTACTAGCAGTAATGAAGCATAAGTAAAATGATTGATTTGGCCCATCGCTGGGAATATACCAGACCTTGTGTTACATAACATGCATCACAGGTCATGTGTAGGCTTCATTAATTGTATACAACCCATTCATTTACAAGGAAAAATGATTAATTACTGTCTGTGGAATCTTAACATTAACCTCACTAATTCCATGGACGTGCAGGATATAGTGTAATCTTTTTTTTTTTTCCCTTTAAACAAGTCAGAGACTGTAATCCGTAATCCTGCATGACACTTTAATCCATATAAGCAGATATTTACATCCCATGGAGCCCCACTGCTTTTAGCGGCTGATGCCTGCTCATGTCTAATTACATTACAGTTTTCCTACTGTTGATATGATGATAGAAGGGAGTAGGGGCTTCATTTCACCCAATTTCAGCCAACTAAAATTTGGGCCAGTAATGAAACTGCAAAAAGTGAAGGGAAGACACTTTTCTTGGGATTATTAAAACTAGGCAACCAAACTCCTATAGAAGTCATGTTATACAAAATATATTGATATTGATAAAAATAATCAGATCCGACTCCAACTAATATTCTTTTGGGAAGCTATTCCAGAATTTTTCTTTGCTGATGGCTAGAGATTGTGCACCAACAATGTGACTATTTGTTCCTACACTTACAGTCTAATAATGTAAAACTCTCTCTGTTCTAGTGTTTATCCATGATACATTTATAAACATCAATACGATCGTCCAAATTTTATTAGTCAAAACAAAGAAAGATCTAAATCTTTTAATCTGTTCTTATGAAATGGGATCTTTTCACCTTGATTATCCTCAGGATAATCTTAAACACTGGTAACAAGAAACTTTGGCAATTTCTAGAAGAGGTCTCACAAGATACTTATGCATCTCTCTTTCTACCATAAAGTACCATTGGTCACAAGCCATTTGCTGCTCATCTTAAAAAAATAGGTACTTGCAAATAATTGTATTATTAGTGTCCTGAAACAACAACTTTATAGTGCTGAGTTTTCTTGTCATCCATGTAGTTTATGTCTTTCTGCTTCGCTAACTTTACCTGTTTTGCTTGTCTCTTCTTTTACTTAAGACTGTTTCAATTTGGTTAATGACTTTGTTTGCGGCTGTGTTTGTACAATGATTGGCACATTATCCTGCTTAACCCTGTGGTGAGAGTTAGGGTACTAAGGACAGCAATCTGAACATGGGCATTTTCATCCTCTCAAGCCATAATAGTGACAAAAGTAAAGGTTTTTTTTTGTGTGTGTGACCTTCTAATGGCACTGTGAGTAATCACAAGCAGTAGCTGTGAGTCATTAATATTACATGCTCTTCTAACCTCCGTGGTACTTAACTCACACTTTAAAGGACATCTCATTTTCCACAGACCCTAGATAACTAATCCAGTCCAGTCTCTTTCTGCAATCAGAACACTCTGAAAAAAAAGTTAAAATCTGCATTCTGAAAGACATATAGCCCCTTTTTTTTTTTTACTGAATTAAAAATAAACATGATTTTACTGGCATGTGTATAGGGTCTTTTCTTAATGGGAACAAACTCAGTCCTATTGCAAGAAGTGGAAAAAGAGATTCCATTCCTTGCTTTTCTGAAAATTACACATGCTCTGAGATCATGTTTCCCCTGTAAATAAAAGGGACCTCTGTCTCCAGATCTACACGTGTAAGTATTAACTTTATCTTATCACGACAACCATTTTTAGATTGAGGGTGAGAGACATTGCCTCTGGTGATCGCTCATGCAGTAGAATGCACATTACATTGTAACTGACATTTAACAGCATCTAATACGCATTCAGCTGCTACTGGAATTTTTTTATGTAACACTTTCTAGATTTGGCTTTAATGTACAGATTATAGAAGAGATACACAATGCACTGAACAATAAACTCCACAGCAGTTACATTCACTTTGGAGAGAAAAAGGTGATGTTTGCTTACAT
The DNA here is from genome assembly GCA_013399135.1 of Heliornis fulica. Classification (NCBI taxonomy): domain Eukaryota; kingdom Metazoa; phylum Chordata; class Aves; order Gruiformes; family Heliornithidae; genus Heliornis; species Heliornis fulica. Next base: position 44,959 of record VXBZ01002464.1, on the reverse strand, counting down.
TTCCAGAGTAGGAGAAATGATCACAGCTGTAACAGTTGAATTTACGATGACATCTTTTAATCTTGTTTTTAGTTTGAATTGTAGAGAACTAAATGAAGTGGATGTTATTAAAACCAAGAGTAATTCCATGCAGTTTTAGTAACCATTGCAGGGAGACACCATTGCCAAGTTTAACCCGGTACCAAAATCAAAATGAATAAGAATCCCGGGGGAAAAGCTTTAGAAGGTATTTATTTGCAATAAATCAAACATCCCTTTCTTAAGCAAACAGACCAATCTAATTAATAGATTCACCTGAGATTCAGCATGCTTGGATTTTGAGCTGAGGCTCTTCAAAGTACTCTAGAGGATTTAGATGCATATTGGTTATTGAAATTAAATCCTTTAGACTACTTTGAAAACTCTGAGCCTTGAATTCCTTCAGCCCACATGGGAGGCTGACTGGTTTCAATTACAAGAAGGCTCATGCACAAGGCGATGCAGGTGATAGGAAGACTGCAGGCACTAGGTAATCATTAATACTACTAATGAGTTAGAGCTACTGTACCTTTGGACCATATGATGAAACTGGACAATTAGAAAGAGAAAACATAGCTGGATGTGTGATGTTTCATGCTCCTTCAAATGAAAAATCTGTTGTAGGATTTCTTTGTTATGCTGTGTTGCATCTTTTAGGCTTTTAGTTATGAAACATTCAGAAATTCAGAAGTTTTACCTAATTAAGCATATTATCCACTCTTTTTACTGTAGAGTTATTTTTTCTTATTAGATCTCACAATATGTTACAAAGGATGGTCCGTATTTACATTAGATTTATCAACTGATCCAGTTAAAAACATTTAATGATCAAAACATATCAGATCAAAGTGGTTTCAATTCTGTTTTCTCTTAATCTTAGTAAAATCTAGGATTAGATTTAATTAGAGGTAGTTTCAGACTTTATAATTTTATACATAAATATGTGACAGTTTTAAAAGAAAGTAAAAGCATTTAAAGGTTATTTAAACAAAAGCAAAGATGTCTTTCAAAAAGAACAGAAAGGTAATCTGCAGGTGAATAAGGGACATATATGCATAAGGCTCCTGCTATAAGTACAAAACCACACATGTGATGGTAAGCTATCACACAACAGCAGTACTGCACCCTTGAAATAAAACCACAGTTTTAAATAATTATCTCTACAAAATAGCTTCTCTGCTGTTAACAATGACATCTTTATTTAATTTTGTTCCCACATGATTACATAAGCTGGCTATAGTTGTGTGCCACAGATAAGAGTTGTCAGGTAGTCTTCTTTTTAAGAGATTAATCCCAGGTGTATTAGGCTGAAGTTTGATTTGGAGGCAGGGAAGGAACTTTTATTAGCAAAGAGCCAGGCTGAGGGAGGCTCTTGGGTTATTGGTGGTTTGCTGTGGAGTGATGACAGGTCAAGCTGTGAGTTTAATTCCCACTTTTTTTCCCTCTACCTTGTTTTATTTATTCTCTTATCTGATAATCTTTATACTAATTCCATTAGTAGGTGAAAATGAATGACTAAACTTCATTCATAGTGGTCTTTTATGCAGGGATAGTAGAGTAACATTTCTGAATATTTTTCAAGGAAAACAAAGCAACATACAGGAAATAGTAGCAAACCAAAATATTTTCTTGAGTAAAACATTTCCTCTACTGTCTCAGTATCATTTTGCTTCCTATTGTTTTAGCTTGATATTACTAACATCCCATTTTCTTATATGAACACATTTATTCTAAATTTGATGATACAACATATAGAATTAGAAAAGTGCACTTACTGTTGTATCTACAGCTCGAGAGTATAGAATTAGAAAAGTGCACTTACTGTTGTATCTACAGCTCGAGAGTATAAACTTTAAGATCTGTATGTCTGATGTTTGTTGCACCTCTTTAACTTCATTTTTTTTCCTCTCCACCCCCACTTTGGTTTTTTTTTTTGGGTTTTTTTTTTTTCTCCATTCTCTTCCTGGCTCCTAGGATGTAAGTTACATGCAGGTTTTAGTATCAAAATGGCCAGTTAAGCACTCTATTTGATCCTTAGCTGATAGGATGAATTTGACAGAAATTCCTGGAGGGGGAAAAAACAGAGTCTATGTGAAACATAAGTATTCCCGAAGAGTTAAATAAGCCAACTTGTTCTAACTTTTTGATTTTGAAGGTGGGGATTTTTGTTTACCTTTTCTATGTTTAGGAAAATTATGGCTCATCTAGAAACCTTTTTCAGAAATATTTATATTAGAGACTTGAGGGAAGGGAGACAAAAAACTCATATTTTGGAACTTAAAATGATGAATGTGGTGACTCTCATGTAAGCCTGCTTACATGAGAGTCAACACATTTCTTTGACCCACATTTTTTTGAACCACAGTTCTTTGACCAGATTCAAGGGCTGACTTCTTGGAAAATGACCTCAGCCAGCTATATAGCAGGGAGAGGTATGTTCATGAAGGAGCTGACTGCTCAGAAGCAACAGTATTCCCCTTTAGAGCCAGAGCTTCCCTCCTTTGGGGACAGAGTGCTGCCCTGGCACCTCACTTACCAAAGCTACTTCCATCTTTTCCTCCTTAAAGGAGTCTAACCAAATGTTTCATCACAGGATGTCTGGCCCACTCTGCACTGTTTTCATTCCCACAATGAAGCGTGAAATAATGACTGATACAGTGATGTGTCATTCAAGTATTAGCACACAGAACCAGCTGATCCAACACTGTTATTTGACAAATACTATCAATTTAATCCCAAAAATCTTTAAAAAAACCCAAAAATTCAGAAAGTATTTTCAAACATGTTAGGATGTTGGACACAAAAGAAAATACAGTGTTTCTTTGATAATCCCGGTTCCTTCTTTTTTCCAAGCAAATACCCTTACAGTCCCAGTAGCAATACATGCTTCTAATTTATCTAATTCCTGTCTCTGTTTCTTTGTCTATAATACCTCTGGCAGACCTTTCCAGACCTTTTCTCTTGGGCTTCCTCTGACTCCAGAGCAGTTGGGGTCTCACCACTGAGATCCTACCAGGAATAAAGACTGGTTTAGACTCTGCAAAGTGGTGGTAGGTCCATGTAATCTGCTAAATTTTCAGAGAATACATTTCTAGATTAAATAGTGATCAGACTGCAAAGCTAATAATACTCTTATCTTCCAGACCACTTTCTATCCTCTCAAGGTAAAGGTATGTAACATTAAAGATGTTAAGCACCTTCACTTTTCTGACACAGCTACTGTTCACCTAACACCAACTGTAAAAGTTCCTGGAATACCTTTGCTTTGGCAACAGTGCAAACCTTTGGTCTTCATCTTCCAATTAACTGGTTTATTTCATTGTCTTATGAATCTTATTGCCTTTGGGAAATATATATTTGCCTAGCCTGTGGTTAAATGAATTCATCTATCAGTATGTCCTGAGATATTATTTCACTCTGGATAAAGAAATATTAAGCATCTTTTGACCTGTAGATGGCCTACAGCTTATCAGAGTTACTTCTTGTCTTTGGTATCTCATAAATGATGTTGTACTGATGAAGTTAAAATTAAACCTTCAAAGTAAAAGAGAAAATGGCTGTTCACCATTTTTTTTTTTCTGAACATGAGGTACTAAGAATAAAAATAGTCTTGCACACTGCAACTGTAGAAGTTCACATCAGCTGCTTCTCAGTTTAGTCTTGTTTTCAATACTAAATCTGATTTCCTTCCTCTCCCCCACCCACCCATTCACATTCCTTTCTACTTCAGTTCTGGAATGTGTGGTCTGTGGCCAGCTGACAACTTAAAAAAAATATAAAAATTTGAGGCTATTTAAACAAGGCATTTTAAAGATCTATGGGTTGTGAGCAGAGAGAGCTGCTGGAATGAGCAGACAGTAGCTTGAATGATTTCTTTTCCTCAGCCTGCATTTCCTACCTTACTTATGAAACTGGCTTTTGTTGACATTTCAAAGTGCTTTAACAACTTCAGCCAATCTGTTGGACCAAACCAGACCAATTGTTCTATACCACAGAAGGAAAATGGTGGCTCCCAGGCAGGCGTCCTTTCCAAATGAGCTCAGATTTCCATCAGAATGTAATGCAAATACTGACTCAAAATTAAGGAATGTAATATCATTTTTTTTTGCAGTATAGGGAAAGTTGCAGATTGTGGAACAGAACTTGCAACCAATTACCGAATGATAGAATAAAGCCTGAGAAAGTGAAAGAACAGCTAAAATAAAGCACTGTTGTCTGCTTCTGAAGTCATTGGATACACTTTACGTTTGGTTAGCTGAAAGACAATATACATGATTGTTTTCAGAAAGCTGAAGGGCTTTCTTCTTCTAGTAGCTATTACACCTACAGGTGATGGACACTGGACTGGTAGAAATGAAAATCTGTGAATCTTCTATAGATAGAAAGCATTGGATTAAAACCCAAACTCCCCACCCCCCCATTAACCTCAGTCATACAACTCCTGTAGAAAGACCCATTGACAAGTACAGACCTGGTCTACCTCAACTCTGCTGGAAGCCTTTAGCTCAGTGTCAGAAAAATCCCAAGCTTCCCAAAATTGTTGCCAGAAGTTATGATCCTGCTTCTGCTGAGATCAATGAGAACTTTGACATGCAAACTGGAAGAAGGATTAACATTAAAATCACTAAGTATGTAATAGAAATAACTTTGAAATTTAACAGCAAAAAGATATTCAAAGTAGTTAATAAAAAATATCATCTGTAGGGAAACTGAATCATAGGTATGGAAAGCTGTGTGGCAAGATTTCCTAGTAAACCAGGGATAGACTGCAGTTCTTTCAAGTCCTACTGCGGTGCTTTAATACATTTAACTGCAAAACATCCGAATGTGTGTCCCCCAAAGTAATTTTCTGTGAAGAATTAACAAAGCAAAGCAATTCTTTCATCCTACATTTCTTTAACAAGTACCTTAACCTATTTCAAGAAGGGGTTTAGTGTGGAAGTGCGCACATCTAAATAGGCCAATTATTTCTTGAAGTATTTTCATCTTAATATCCTGAAGCAGAATATCATCCCTCTGAACCTAGTGCGGTTACAGGATGTTGCAGTTCCTGGGTTTATGTTATTTTATGTGTTAGTGTTAATAGTATTGGAAAATGGACAGTCATCTGATGCAATTGCATAGACATCCTGTAGCTGACATGTCAAATAAGGGACAAGTTGACAGTTTTGTCTGGCTATGTTGGATTTATCAGTTATTCTACAAATTCATGAAATCCAGATGATCAGCAGTCCTAAATTTCTTTGGGAAGAAAATAAATTTTCTTATACTAAGAGTTAAATACTTCTGGGTGGTATGACAAAGCTTTCCCTTTTGATCTCCCGCACAAATTCAAGAAAGCCTAATCCTAGTAGTTATAATAAGAAAGAGTAAAGTGAACTGAAATTACAATGGCTAGATTTTGATCTTGCTGCTGTTTTGGAAGTATTGTGACTTGAGTTTCTTTAAAAGGTGACTCTATTAAGAAAGAAAAAAGGACAAAAATTGGATTCTCTAAAATGGGTTTTATTCTAAGGTGAAAAATCTTTGTGTGTCTAGCGGATTTATGAAGCTACTTACCAGTAGAGTAAAACAGGGGTAAGGTGTCTAATACTGTTTGCATTAATAAAGAGGATGGGGACCACAGGAATCTGCCTTGTCTGAACTGGCACAGTACTGACAAAGTCTCTGGATGTTAGTATGGGACATCATGTGTATCACAGTCACAGTGCATTTGTGGTTTATAGGCTTATGTATTCAGTAATCCTGTTTTATTATAAACACCCCATGTATTATAAATATCTTCTTTCTTCAGATGAATTTAGATACTTTGGAATCATTCATTTTGGCAAGAAGGAGCAAATAAGTAAAAAAGCAAAGGAGACAGGGTTTTCTTGCTGATTTACTTACAGACTCCTATTCCTTGGTGCAAATGGAGTGACATGGAGCATTTATTTTAATTCCCACAGAGGGTTTAATGACTCACTTCCATTGGCTTTCTATGGTGTAGGCTTTTTTCTGTTCTCTAAAAGAAATTTCTGGTAACCAGCAGAACACCAGGTTGCCTTGGGACATCAGATGGGTAGGAACTTAACAAAGTTGCTGACTGAATCTTAAATGTGGTAGGGCTCTCTGGGCTTCTCTGTGCTAGTTCCTCGGGAATCCTGTGAAGAGATTCTTAGAAACAGGAGCATCAGATGTCTCTGACTTCCATAACCAACCAGCCTGCAAAGTTTTGGTACTTGACAGCAAAGCCTCCACTATACTGGTGACTGCTGAGAGTGTTTGTTTGATACCCATCTGCTGTACACAAGGCCATTATTTTATGATAACATAAAAATAAATTTTATTCAAATAATGTGAGATAATGTAAACAATCATCTTTTACCTTATGCAGACAAAAGGGAAAAAGACTTTTTAATTTTTTCCCCCCCTATGGATCCTTTCTTCCAAGTGATCAGAAAAAAGCATAAGGGAGAAGTAATCTTTAATCACCACTTGTGATGTATTACTCTTGCTACTGTAGTTTCTTCAGTACCTTTCAGGAAATATATGCAAGTTTAAAAATGTATACATTCTATTTTATTTCTGTGACCTCTATGTTGAGTGCTGGATTAATTTTAAACTCTACTGTTTAATCTATTCCTAAGTGGAGTGGGAAAATACACCTATGAGCTACTGCAAAAGTATATTAATTTCTGAACCACCTGTCCCTTTGTAGACTTAGAGAAAATTCTTAGATATGCTGGATATTTTGGTTCATATTGTGAAACAGGCTGAAAAAGAACCAGGAGGAGAACTGCATGGTGCTGCTGCGGGGTTTACATTTTAGTGTGACTCTGTGGAAGCACAGGGTGTCACACTGGATCTGTGCTGCCTTTGCCAGAACAGAAGCTGCCTCCCACCCAGCACTCTTTGAAGACATCTCCCTACTCTGGAGTTTGTCCCAGGTCAGATTATTGGTATATCAGCAAAAGCACCACTGTCTTGATCATTAGAGAAAAAGAAAAGGGTTTTCCTGCAAAAGAAGCAAAGAGGGTCAAGATTGGTTCTACTTTTAGAAATGATCAGATAACTCTAATGTCCTGTGGGAAGACACATCAGACTTTCACACTCCCTCTGCAAAGGTTTGTTCAATTGATGTTTTGCACTGCCACAAAATGTTGAAGTGTAAGGCAGGAAGGATGGCAGGGTGACTGAAACTGTTAGTGATGGAGTTAACTAGACAACAGCATTAATTTGGGAAACAGTGCTTTGGTAGGGTTTCCAGTTCTTCAGCAGGAATGCCCATTTTGCAGAGGGAGAAATAATACATTGCAGTTGTACTCTATAAAAGATAGAGAGTTGTTTTTTGGGTTTTGGTTTTTTTTTTCCAGTACAAAAATAAAGACAAGAAAATTGGCTTCAAATCACATTCTTAATGTTTAAAACATTCTCTGTAATATACAAATACTTAGACTTGGTGTGTGGGAGAACAACAGCAGAGAGAAGATAAAGATATTATTAAGAAATTATTATTTTTGAAAGGCTGACTGTTATTGTAAAACAGTTACAACCATCTAAATGTTTTATCACCTATGACAGTATTTGATTTATTAATTTATTTATTCAGCAGTCACAGCCAAACATTAGTTTACTTAGCTATACAATAATTTTAAATGTCAAACAAATTTGTTCTTTATCTAGCATGGAACGATAAGTAAATATTGTTTACTTATTCCTTTCTGAGCAGGTTGGATCATTTGGCTTATTTTAGGGCACGTGTCCAAGCTGAAAGCCTGACCAGGAGAATCAATCCTTTCGATGAAATCAGGTCCAAATATTGAGGACAGTAACATGTCTCCAAATACCTGTTTGGGATGTGAAGTTACACCTCCATAGGGAGGGAACTGAAGACTACAGTCAGGCTGTGAGATTGTGACTGAATCCCGGTCCAGCTGCTGCAACTGAGATGAGCTTATCTGACACTCTTGCAGTGGCAGTGTACTTGTCTCTCAAATTAAAAATACAAGAAAGATGTCATCTGACATGTTTCTGTATAATGATTGTTTTCAAACTTTGAAGCCTCCAGATTAGTCCTCATCTTAGCGAAAATCTTTTCATTTTTTCCTGGCACCTGACTTCCTCCAAAAGATAATTCTGATATTTTTTGAGTGAGGCTGTTTTTTTTTGGGGTTTTTTTTTTTGTGTTGTGTGTGGGGGGGTTTTTTTTTGGTTTTTTTTTTTTTTTTTTGGGGTGGGGGTTTNTTTTTTTTTTTTGAGGGGTGTGTGTGTTTGTGGTTTGTTATTGGGGTTTGGGGGAATCCTTTTTTGGAGAGATTTTGTGGTGTGGGTTTTTGTTTGTGGGTTGTTTGTTTTTTTTTTTTTTTCTGAAAGCTACGAGCTCATATAACTCATCATAAGGCTGATCTTTCTACTGTGCACAGACAGAGTTGACATACATCCAGGGTTATGTCTACTGTGGTACAATTGGGAAAGACATAATGAAATGGTTTCTGAAAACCATCAGATACTACTTGTGCACCTATGCTGAAAACCAAGCAAGTAGGGGATACTTCTGATGAACCTTAATATAGATGTGCTTCTTCAGCAAGATAGCTAGGAGGTTTTCTTCCTGTAATGGAAGAAAGCATTGAATACCACCATTATTATTTATTTTTTTTTTTGAGTTAAAGTGAAATAAAGGATTAGGTCAACTTGTCAGCTATGCTAAGGATTTGCTGTGTGTTGTGGTAACAATTTAAAAACTCAGGCTACAAAATATCATTAAAATTGGGATTAATCAGGATTAGCACACATTGGGGGGTGGGGAATGCATTATTAAGTCACCTTGTCACCTCCACAGATTTCAGGGCTGTGTTTCACATGAAAACAGATTCCTGTAAATGTCAATAATTATATTTTTATTGATCCAATATAGACATCATCTTTACAAGAGAAGTATTTAAAGCAAGTTTATATTTACCAAAACAGTACATCCTTGGGTTATTTTGGGTTTGTTTTTAATTTGCTTGTCCCCTGACCCTCTTGCTTATTTCCTCTGGCAATAGCTATTCCTAGCCTATAAATGTGCTCTGAACACAGAGGAACTCTGCTGTTAACCATGATTTCAGAAGTGTAAATCTATGATAATAAATATCCTAAAGTCAAGAAAGACTAGATGTTAAGCTATTTTTCTGGTGGCCAGTAGTAACAGTGGTTTGATATAATATACACACACGAGGAATATTTTTTGGTAAATATTCTTTTTTGCTTTTCCTGTTTCCTAGTGACACAGTTGGAAGCAGGAAACTCTTTCTGAGTTTTGAGCTGCAGTAGTCCAAAGGATATCCTTGTCTCTCTCCACCTCTATAAATAAAGTGGAAGAACTTTTACCCTTCTTCTAAAAATCAGTCTGTGTAACTTCTAGGTTGTTTACAACAAGAGTCAGAGCTGTTTGTAACTAATGAGAATGGCAGCATTGTACTTCAGGGGGTCTCTGACAAACACTAGATCTCTTGCACACTCTCTGGGTGTGTGATTATTATGCCTGAATGTGAAATATTAGAGGAAGATCAGATTTTGGTTAAAAAGAGAAAACTTATTTTACTTTATAAATGAAGAATTTTGGGGCCTTTTTCTTTCCTTTCCACTTGGTAAATTTCCCAGGTTGCATCATCTCTTAGTGTAACCCAATATTTTTATTGATAGAATGAGCTGGAATGACATTTGCCTTTTTCAGTGAAGTACAGTGAAGTGCCTTTACAATAGTCTAATTCAGTTTAAGCATTCAGGTTTTCTTTTAGAGATTTTTTTCTAGAACATCTGTTTAATAACTTGAGCCAGTTTGCTATAAACCTGTACCAAAGTGTGCAGAAATGTGTGGATTTGAGGAGGAGCACTGTCAGCTTGGGTGTAACTGCCTGAATATAAGGTAGGAACCTTACTAAAGGAAGTGTTGGGATGGTCAGACAGGAATAAAAAAAATGAGAAGAGGATATCAGACTTCATATAAAACCTTAGTAAAATAAATCCATTCACTTTATCATGTGTAGGATAGTTTTTCCCAATCTATAACAAATAGGGTCTTGAAAATACCTACCTCTCCGATTGATTAAGTGGAATTAAGTTCAAAGCAGTTTGAAGCTAAGCAAATGCTCATAAACACAAGGTGCAGATTATGTGAAGTGGTAGTAATTAAGCTTTATTGTGATTTTAGTAAAGACAACAGCAGGTTTTCCATTACCAGAAATCCATAAATCAAATTTGGATTTTTTTTTCTTAATATTTATATTTTATTTCTATTTAGAACATAATACAGGAAGCTCCTAGAGCAGGAGATCTGCTGTCAGAGCACCAGTGCAGTCCCTGATTACTGTGTTCTTCTGTTTTAGTAAGATTTAGTGGGTGAAAGCCTGACTATGTTGAGTTGAATGGAAATATTGCCACTGCCACTAATTTAAATTACACCATAACTTTGCCATATTTTATTTGTCTGGGGGATCCAAATACCCAGTAGTAATTCTGGATTATGAATTATTATTTTTTAAATGATGGTACTGTCAGGACATGAAAGCAGGGTTTTACTCCTCTGCAAACAGGGAAGCAGGAGGCTGCATTCAGCTGGGCTGATGACTGTGGTTCATGAGCTGTATGTGATCCAGAACATCCATTTGGTGTGTTGGAGACAGGAAGTGCAAACAGCAGCATCAGCAGATGGAGGTGTCTGATTTTTGCAGTTTCTCGGGAAATTTAGAGCTTGTCTATTACCTCAACATGGCAGCAGTTCCCAAGCACAATGGTATTAACTTGGGCTGGGAATTTCTGCGTTCAAATTTTCCATTGCTCTTCCTGTTGAGGAGTGATTGTACCTTTCCAGTCAGCATCAAAAGGGCTGGGGCCATCAACACTGCAGTAGCTACTGTCCCTGGAGGGAATAAGGTTCACACTGGTACTTCGGTGTTGTAACACCTACTGTATGCCCACCTACTGAGATGAGATGGAGGAACAAATCTCTGAATCATGGATCATTAATTTAGGCCATGGACTCTGACTTTCCTACCTGCAGGGAAAGTTGATTTAACTTATTTCTACCATCAAGTTCTAGCTAAAGATAGGCAGAGGAGAGGAGATAAGAAATTCCATTTGCAGACTCTTGTATGGAGGGATTTTTACTTAGAGAGCAGAAGAGGAGTAAGGCAATAAAATATTCAGAAGGAATTTGTGTTTATGGAGAGGCCAGTAATCATCCAAAAAATCCAAAAGTGGGTGAAGAAGCAACATGTAATCACATTAACACTTACCTCTGTTTTCTACCTGCTTCTCAGACAAATCAGGAGGAATGCAAAATTTCCATCTACCCCATCTTTGAACAACTCCACTGCCCCAGTCACTCACTTGTTCTGAAGATTAACAAAGTGCTGAAAATATTTTTATGCCTCCACAAAGGGATTGATCTTTCCAGGGAAAATGTATGCTAACAGGTTCTTCCATCGGGATTGTACTGGTTCTCTATCTGACAGGCTGTCCCTAAATATCCTAGTCAGATGGTTGTTTTTCCTTCATTTGGTACTTTCACCAGGGAGCCTGCAATTCACCATGCAGTTGCAAGTCAGGAGAAGAGCTGGGAACTCTCACAGAGTTGGAAGATGAGGGTCACCTACATCCTTTGATCCTTTGTCCATCCTTCTTTCTTTTTGGTACACCAAAACCAGGTTTCCAGAAAAGATTGATCTGGATGATGAACCACAAAAGCCAGCTGATCAGAAAGACTGGAAAAGTTGTGGTTTAACTTTTTCTTTGTATTTTGTTTCTGTTTTGGAATCGTATTCTTAAACCTATGTAAAAAAAAGCCGAGTAGAAGTGTTTGTTTCCAAAGACAAAACCTTGAATGATGAATAGAAGGTGGAAAAGGGTATGGCACAGTTGTGACATTCTCATATTTTATTTTAGTTGTTAAAGCAACTCATTTTGGATGCTGAAGGCCTTTTGTCTGCCCGAGAACACAAAACCCCACCTGTATTGTATGGTCTGACTATTTGTTTCAATGAGAAATGAAGGCAGTCTGTCATCTTGAGGCTCTATTGCTGGGAAGGTTTGTAGGTTTTTGTTTGAGAGCAATTCAGTATTTGTTTCTGCCCCCTCAGCTAAAGATAGATCCTGGGAATGGGGAGACTTATATTAAAGGGCTCTGAGAGATGGTAGTTTGCTTTGTTTCCAGACTGCTGAATATAAAACTATTCTAATATTATGTATACAACTTCCTTCTAGTCTTCTTTCTTCTTGCGGCAGAAGTAGCTCTATCCCAAGCAAAAACAATGTTTCATCCTGTCAGACTTGAGTGCAAAGGGGAGGGGAGGATAAAACATGAAAACAATTAAAAATGTTTATTTTTAATAGTGTCTGGCAGTAGTCAGAGTTTTTAAAACTATAAATAAACAAAGGTCATAGTCGATGATGAGAAACATATGCCATACGCATGTTTTTGAAAATGTAGATAAAGAAAACAGATAGCGAATGGCATTATGTAGATGGCTCTTTACAGGAGACTTGTCAAAACTCCCATTGCAACGTTCAATAACGTCATAGCAGCTGTGCCCCTTGGCTCAGGGAAAGGTGTAAAACTGACGTGCCTGTGTCCTGTCCCTTGCGTTGTCACTGTCCTGCTGGATTTCATCTCCTCTTCCTCTTTTTGTCCGTTTGGGGCCAGGACTCGCTGTGCTCAGAGAAAGCGTGTGTGCAGCACAGGGCCCAGGTCTTTGTACCAGCCTGTAGCTGTGTCTGTAACAAGTGAAGGATTTAAAGAAACCTACTCATATGTGGGAAGTAGGATGCAATGCTCAGCGACTAACCAATGCCCTGGCAAAGGGGAAAAACTTCAAATTTCTGGCATTTGAAAGAAGATGAGGGCAACCGAAGGCTCAGCCCAGACCAGGAAGCTAATACAAATCACAGTGCGTGGTCAGCTGCCCCTCTCTGTTGCTGGGGATGGGTGCAGGAATACGGCTCCAATTATTTGAGCTATTTATGTGCACTTGCTTTTGGCAATCTTGCTTTGGAATGCTGTTTGTGAAAGGTTTCATACTTTTCTATTAAGCTTCTTAAAGGGCCATTATGCGTTCACAAAAATCCATATCCATCTGGTAAGGAATGTTTCCTGACTCAATTAACACCGTGTGCATACCAATTGCTGCCATTCTGGACTGTGATTCCGTATTCCAAATGCGCTTGCATATTAAGAGAGGAGGTTAGGAAATAGAGTGGGAAAACAGTACATTTTACAATAAAAAGAAAAAGAATAATAGCTTTTTAGTAATTCTCGGGAGCTAGAAGTCTTCATTTATAAACAGGTCCTTACCAGCATGCTTTGTGGTAGGTTTACTGTCTGATACTAGTTAATACCTGTATGACACAAATGTGAAACAGAAATAATTTCAGTGATCTTTAGCAGTTATTCTATTTTCCTAAATATAATCCTTATTCAAGTAGTGTACTTATGGGGATTTTAACCACAGATGTCTAAACTAGTTCTGATACTCTCTATCACACAGAACTTTAGAAAAAAAAAATTTATTTTGTGAAATTGTTTTCAAAGAAGGCTTTTGGATATTAGTATTTCTGAGTTTTATAGCAACAGCTACGTTCTCAGCATCTAGTCCTGAAGATTCAGATGAAGGCAGGGCCCTTTAAAAGTGATAACGTTTTCCCAAATCATCTGTGCTAAACTCAACAGCAATTAAGATTTGCAAATACATATGTTTTTTATTTTCCATGCCTGTAATGCAACTTTAAGTGTTCATTGTGGTTGTCATTTGCTGCTGTTGTGGTACAGAGCACTGTAGTTACATGGTACTTTGATTTCTTTTAACACTGAAGTTTTTTCTTTATGAAAGTATCAAGATGAATGATATAAAAGGGCATAACATTTCTTAACAGGATGATCACTAAAATATTATGGAAAGAATGCATTATTCTCAATGTTTTTGCGTGAGAATACCAAAGCAACACTCCAGTTCATTGAGAATGCATAGAAAGTGTAAGTGTATGCTCAAGAATAAGTCTAAAAGACACTGGAAATGCAGGGAAGAAGACATTTACCTGAAAAAAAAAAGAGAAGGGCAGTTTCTAAACCACCTTTAAATTGGGGAAGACATGAGCTCTCCGAAGGAACTTGAAAGAAATAGCATAAAATAGTGACTGACACAATTTCAAGTGACTTGAAGTGGGAAGTGAAATGCAAGTGGGAAAATACAGATGGAGAATAATAGATGCTACTTTCTGTTTTGACAGAAGGAATTTAGAGAGAGATAGAAGTATGTTTGACTTTAGCTGGACTGAAGGATTACTGATATTAGCAGAATTGCTGGATAGTTGTTAGTGGTAATTGAATTTGTTGGATGTTCATGTTAGGACTTCTATCAATGGACTAACTTGGCCACAAAATATGAATTGACATGAAACCTCTAAGAAATTACTTCAAGCCACAGTATAGTTTATTTTTTAAAACCCTGTTCATAGCATCGTAGACTGGTTTGGCTTGGAAGGAATCATAAAATGTAGTTCCAGCTCCGGCCCCCTGCAATGGACAGAGATACCCTCTACTGGATAAGATAGCCTAAAGTCCCATCCTACCTGATCTTGAACACTGCTAGGGAGGGGGCTTCCACAGCTTCTCTGGGCATCTTGTTCCAGTGCTTCACCTCCATCTCAATGAAGACTTTCTTCCCAGTATCTAATGTCAGTCTATTCTTTTTCAGTTTAAAGTCATTACCCCTTGTCCTGTCACTCCATGCCCTTGCACACAGTCCCTCTCCAGGTTTCCTCTAGGCCCTTCAGATAGAGAAGGCTGCAATAAGGCCTCCCCAGAGCCTTTTATTCTCCAGGCTGACCAAAGCCCAACTCTCTCAGCCGGTTCTTATAGCAGAACTGCTCCAGCCTTCTGATAATTTTTGTGGTCCTCCTCTGAACTTGTTACAACAGGTGCATGATGTTCTTATGTTGGGGGCCCCAGAGCTGGACACAGTACTGCAAGTGGGGTCTCATGAGAGTGGAATAGAGGGACAGAA
Source organism: Heliornis fulica (assembly GCA_013399135.1). Taxonomy (NCBI): domain Eukaryota; kingdom Metazoa; phylum Chordata; class Aves; order Gruiformes; family Heliornithidae; genus Heliornis; species Heliornis fulica. The sequence goes on along the minus strand of VXBZ01002464.1, from coordinate 29,918 downwards.
TCCCATCCTCTGACCTGCTGGTCACCCAAGATATGGTTGGCGCTCTGGACTGTAAGTGCACATTGCTGGGTCATATTGAATTTATTGTTCTCAAGCACCCTCAAGTCCTTCTCCTCAGGGGCACTTTCAATCGTTTGTCTGCCTAGCCTGTAGTTATGCTTGGGACAGCTCCAATGCACGTGTAGGACCTTTCACCGGCCTTGGTGAACTTCATGAGGTCCCTCTGGATGGCATTGCTTCCCTTCAGAATGTGAAGTGCACTACACAGCCTGGTGACATTGGGAAACTTGTTGACAGTGCGCTCAATACCACTGCCCATGTTGCCAACTAGGATGTTGAACAGCACCAGTCCCACTACCAACCCCTGAGTAATGCCACTTGTCACTGATCTCTACTTGGGCATGGAGCTATTGACCACAACTCTTTGTGACCATCAAGTGGTCCATCTGACAAAAATGTAAAAATAGAAGTTCTCATTTGGTCTTCATAATTTTTTCCTGTTTTTAATTGGCCATTTGTGAACAAAGAAGTTAGATATTGGTCCCACTAGCTACACAGGAAATCTCTATAAAACTACTTCTGGCATTCAGATAGGTTCCCATATAACTGGGTGACAAGAACAAAATGTATCAGGCAACGCAAGATTTGTATATCGTGAGGCTCTCATATATTGAGATTCTTTTTTTAATCATTGTCTTTCAGATTATAAATTTTTGTTTTCCCTTTTCTGCTACAATTCAGTACAACAGTAAGTGATGAAATACAGGTCAGGTTAATATGTCTTTAGTTCACTGGATGCATGATAGCAAGTAACCCAGACATTTGCGGAATATCCTTGCCATTAAGTTCATTAAGAAAGGAAGCAATAGAGTAATAACTACTTTTATTTTGCACCATTCATATATTGTCACAGGTTAGTACAGTCATACAAAAAGGACATGTGTAAACCTACTCTAGGTCACTGGAGTGACAGCAAAATTGCTGGGGGGG
>VXBZ01002464.1:0-19828 GCA_013399135.1 Heliornis fulica | reverse complement strand
CCCCTCTTTTTTCCTTTCCCTTTCCATGAAGAATACAGCAGCTGAAAGTCTAATTTATGGGATCTGCTCTCCCCACTTTACTCCTGGTAGGTGTGGAAGTGTAAACCCAACAAGGAGTTGTTGTATACCTTCAGGATAATGTAGTTTTATCAGTTTAGACTTTATGGCTGAATACTTGGGAATTCTTATATTGAATCAGTATTTACCATTTTTTATTTCAGTGTGTGATTGGGTTGTTAAAGAGTAACACTAGAGAAGAAGATTATTTGTAATTTTCTTTCCCTTCTCTGCCAATGGAAATTTTAGTTGCTAAATTTTTGACTGACTTGCTGAAAATTTGAGCTATATGGACAGTAAAAATTGTGTTGCCACTTCTTTCAATGTAGAAGTATTATAATTTGAAATTTCAGGAATTAGTGGATTAGATTTCAGAGTTATTCCATGTAAGCAGGACGGTGTGTTGGTAGGTTACTAACTTTCTATACTTTTTTATTTTCCCCTGTCAAGTGATGTTGAAAAATGTATCCTTTTTGTCTTGGGTGTTCTCATTTCAATACATGTCTTCCTATCACTGGGCAGAATATACTTTGAAGGTAATGCCATCCATTTGTTAGTAGCATCGCTTTTTTTTTTTTTTTTTAAACCCTCAGTTCACAAGAAAGTCCAGCATTTGGACTGAAGGCTATTATTTAAAAAATTTACTCACACCTATGGAACTCTGCTGTTTTAACTTCCATGATAGAAGTGAAGAACATTTAAGGTAGTGTATGGCTCATAGCATTTCCATATCATATAGGATATATTATTCATATATTCATATATTTTTATATCCGTGTATTTTTTTCTGACTTTGAATAGGAGGTTTAATTCTTGAATTTCTCAGATTCTCAATTTCAGTGTCTGGCTACATGACTCCAGTGCTAATCCATAACCATGATATGTACATAGAGGTTTTCATTTTTGAAGCACTTTACAAACATTTAGTCTACTGAAAACAGTATTGCCCTGCTTTTTTCTGTCCCAAAATTACTTTTTATGTTATGTCTACTGGAATTTATTCAAGCTATTATATTACTGTATTTGTTTAGTGTCCAGTCTTGTCTTTTATACACCTATGCTCAGTTTAGGATTACTAATATGGTTTATTTAATATAAGCATCTTGCTGTAAGAATAGATTGCAAAAATGTTCTATGTGTTCCAAAGAGCTTAGGGCTGAAGCTAACCAAAGGAAACACAACAAGAATTGATGAAAGGATGAAGATAAAATACTATTCAGTAGCTTTATCATCTTAAAAATCCTGTCTTTTTTCTTTATTTATATGATCACACATAGCATTGTTAATCTGTAAATAATAGCATTATTAAAAAGGTAGGTTAATTCTCATTATAAAGGTTTTTCACAAACATTTTCATCTTTGTTAGCTTCCTGTGTTCACTCACAGTGGCAGAAGAATAAAACCCAGGTTTCCTGCTACATTATTTATGTGTGTATACATATTTATACATGTGTTCTCTAAAACTTGAAAAAAAAGGGGACGGGGAAGAAAAGCCAGTTTGTTGTGAAAGAAACTCCTAACATAAAGCAAACTGACATAAAATACACATAAGACTTGAAAAGTCTGGGACAGATGGTTGGGGAGGACAAAATAAAAAGAAAAAAACCTCCAAACCCCTAGAGATGAAAAGTCATTAGATATTAGACTAATCTTCCTTAATATGTTATAGGTTATACTAGAGTGGGCATAAAAATAACTGAAAATATTTAATTTCTCTTTGTTATTTATGATGAGGGAATACCTGCACCTGAACTCTCTTGTCTACTTGTCAATAGCAGAAAGTATTATGACCACTTCCAAATGGCGACTTTCTTTGGATGAATTCAATGCTTTGGCATTGCTGGAAATTTTTACATGAACGGAGGTAAAAAGAATTGTGTTAAGAAAAATACTTTTTGCAAATAATAGCCAAAATACAATAAAGGCTGCTTAAATAGTCACCATATTAAGTCTTTAAAATATACATATTATAATGAACTTTCTCTTTTTATTATTATAATTTTTAAATGTCCTAAGTTAAACCGATGTCGTAAATCCAGTGCTTTTAATTCTTCAGTGTAACTTGCTTTGAGGAAAGCAGTTTGTTCAAGAGAATGGCATGAGACTTTTTGGAAACAGATAAAGAAATTTTACAGTATTGAACAGTTCATTAATTTGGTAATTTCATGTAGAAGCCAAGTCTTTTTCTTGCTGTGTACAGGGAAATTTGCACTATTGTGATTGTACACTGAGTTTCATTCCAGAGGTAAAAATAATCTGGAGAGGATACACAGGAGGATAGTAATGCACCTATTCAGAAGCCCTATATAAAGTTGGGGTTTGATGTTATGGTATAATTCGTCAGTTGGTCAGCTACTGACCCAGTTTGCCTCAAGCAGGAAGAGATTTAATATATGTCAGTGGTTTGTTTTTTTTTTTTTTTTTTTGGTAGGTTGGCTTAATATTCTTAAAACCTATTTATTTCCCACTGTCAGAAGATATGTACAACAGAAATTTGTTGTTTCTGAAGTGTAGGTATTCTCATCTGCTGCAGTGAGGTAGTGGTGTGAGAGAAGGTGATTTATGCATGTGGAATTTGCCTTTATAGGAAGCTGCATGAGTTGCTGCCCCTTGGGACCTAAATACTGTCAGTCCTTAAAATGGACTGTTCTTTAGATTTGAAAATGTATCTCTCTCTTTTTTTAGAAGGCATACTGAAAGGTTTTCACAAAATATGTTTTTCTTTCCTTATTCACTTATAAATATCCTGCCAGCTTCACAAGATGTGAGGTGAAGAGTGGGGAAAGGACTTTTGTAAAACTGGTCTGAATAGCCAAAAGGAAAGACTCCCAAGAATGTTAGTAAAATGAAGCTCTAAAGCTCTGATATTATGTATATTCTCCTTTTTCCTACATCCTTAGAGGTTTAAAATCACAAATCTTATATAATTGCTTGGTGCTGTACAAAAACAGGGTGATAGTAACCCCTGTAACTGGAAGCCCATTTATTCCATAACAGATCCAGGAACAGGCAGAAATAGTCATGTTGCTTTCTTGTGCAGTTTCTCCCTGTTTGGGACCGTCTGTCATCACAAAGTTTGTAGCTGTTGGATCCAACGATATTTGGGATAATCCATCCCTACTTTCCTGACTGATGTCTTTTATTCTGATTTTATAATACAGAGATGGCATAAATCTGAATGTTAAAGGGCAGAGTGTTTTACTGAGGCAGAGATTATGCTCAAACATATGGTAGGAAATGTACGTTCACATATATGAAGCTTACACGCTTCTGTTGTGTACATCTGAGAGTCAGAGCTTTGTGCTAGCTTAATTTTCACTAAATATTTGTGCATGTTTTCAAGAATCACTATTCATGATATTTTTCAGGCAAAATAGTGTATTGATTTCTAGTCTTCCTCCCTTTCCACCTCCTTGATAGAAAACCGAATCCTCACAGTAGTATAAGCGTACAAAGCATGGAAAGGTGGGGTCCCTACTTCTCTAATAAACTATGATTAACTTGATCAATCACAAGTTTGCTGTCTAGTTCTAGAATGCCTGAATGTTACTTGGCTAAAATGTCTGTATTATTTATAATACTAATGTTTTTTTTCCATCTACTTTGGCAATAGCATAATACAGGGAACACACAGTTTAGGCTTGGTTCTCATTTTTGTGGCAACGTGCCATTCTTCACCCTTCTCTTAAAATCAGTTCCAACTGTGTTTTCATGTCTGAGACTGATTTGCGAGTACTCTGAAGGTATGGTTAGTCATATGAAAACTCCACTTTTGCAGCTTCTGTTATAGTCTTACAGACTTGTTGACAGTTTCTTTTCTGTACTTTGTGGGATAAAATCTTATCTGAACAGCAGTATGTCAGAGATATAAACTGTTCTGCCAATAAAGTAAGCATACAGTGGTTTATGGGTGTTATGCTCATAGACCTATCAAGTGTCGCAAAACCCTGAAATTTATTCCTAGATTGTACAGAATTTAGATTTGCTGATAGCTACGCATAAGTAAGCAAATTCTTTTAAACTAATATTTTAAGTTTTCCTATGATGAGTGGCAGTCTTCTGAAATAGCTGTTCACCCCTGCTCATGAAGGTATAAAGGCACTGGCATGCATTTTCAGCACATATATATTGTCAGGCTTCTGTAACACAAAATGAGGTTTAATGGATTTTCTATCTTATTAAGGTTTCATTATGTTTTTTGAGTAACCTGATAAGTCATGGCCTCCAAATTCCAAATTATGGATGCTTATGATTCTCCTTGTTTATTGAAGAATTACTGTGATTTCTTCTTGTGCACATCAATCAAGACGATGTCTCCCCATAAAACCCTTCTTTTTATAAGATAGACTGTCTATAGAGCACATGTTTTTATAGAAAACATTATAAATTGGGAGAGAAAAGGTTTTAAGTGTATTGTAACTTGAGAAAAGATCAAACTACATCACAGAATAGAAAAATAAGAAAAACCCCAAACAAATCAGACCTGGAAAACTTGAAGAAAAGCATCAGTTTAAGGAAAGAATTGAACTGTTTACATTTAATGTATATTAATAGTTCCCTGGAAGCAGTAATTTTGATATCCACATTACAGATTAATGTGCCTGGTATCAATTTCCTTGAGAGCAGAGGGGTGGAAGAAGAGCATAACCTGTTTGTGACCAACTTAATACAGTACGTTTTATAGAAATTTCAGAGGAAATATACTGAAATGTCAGGAGAGGTTCTCCTAATTGAGTGTGCTAACAACTGGCTCAACAAGAAACCCACTAACACTTAGGAGAGAGGGAGAGTAAAAACAAAAGCTTTTATCAATTTTGAGGTATCAAATTTACTACTACTAAGTCACTGAATTTTTATATGTTAAGACATGTACTATCAGGGGAAATTTGCATGCTAAGAAAAATGCTTAATTGTCTTCATCATCTGCCATCCTCTGTCCATGGATCTATCTGTAGTTATTCACAAGACATTTTAATTCTGCACTTTCCTTGTTATTATGTTGAAACTTCTCCCCATCTTTTTTCTTCCTACATGCATTTTTTTTTTCACTGCTTACGTGTGTTCACACTTCTACTGCTTGTGTGTTTCTGAAAAAAAGAAAAAATGTTATCTTCCTCCTCATGAGCTCTGCTGTTAGTTCTCTGGCATGTTCTGCTTCTCTGCCAGCCTTTGCACTTCCATGACTGTGTGGTGCAGCCTCTGCTTTCAGCTCACGGTTTCCACCACTTCTTTAGTCTTACATAATTTTTCAGTTCATTTTCTAAAACACTCCATTACATCTTCCCTTATCACCTTTGATCCTTGACTCATTTTATTCTTCTCTTCTGAACTTACTGAGTGGAACTGAAATGAGTGAGGATATGAGTCCTCAGAGATCCGAGTTAAGTCCTGGAGTTCAGTGGTGCCTGGAATTGGGGCCAGGCAGGTGGAGTCAATCCTATTACACAACCTACAAACAAGAAATAACGTTTGAATCTCTAGCTCTGTCTCCTTGCAGAGTTTATCACTAAAACTGCAGCCAGTGGAGTTGAGAAGTCTGAATGCAGTTGTGTCAATGAATAGTTTAATATTGACCCACCAAACCTGTGGCTGATGATCAGAGGGAACAGTCACAATGATCAGATTTGTTTTCTGTCCCCAGCATTTAGAGAAAGGAAGAGGAAAGGCTTTATTTCCAGTTTTCTCTAAACTTTTGTGACAACATTCAAACAATATTGCAACTGTCCTCCCAAAGTTGTGAAGTGTGTACAATGCAAATAATTATTGTGATAATGATGACATCTTTAAATGTGCTGTTATTATCACTTCACTTCTTAAGACAGAAAATGAAACTTTTCAATATGTAACAGGCAAATGTAAGCTTTAAGGGACTGTGTTTCTTTCTCCTGTGGTGTCACTAGTATTACATGTTTTCAGTTTAACATGTAGCTCTACCTTAAATCAGAGCAAGTTAATAAACTGCCATCAGCTATTTTTGTAGCAGTTGACAAATCCATTCTATTTTTGCAAAAGCCCCAATTTTCCATCCATACAACGTGGGATGCAGAAATGGAAACAGTCAAAATGCCCATTGGAAAAAATCCACGTTATTCCCCTGGTAATGAATGTTATTGTCGTAAGGCTTTTCTGCTGGGCATACATTTTGTGGGTCACATTGTACCAACATTTTCATCATTAGAGTTATTACTAGAGGCCCTGATGGAATTGTATATCATCTTGAGAAAGGTAATTATCTGTAGAGGGAGAATGGCAAAATTTTGTCATGTTATGCTTCAGGTAACTCTTCAAAGTACAATATCATGATTGTTTAAAGGAATTTGGATTACATGCTGCTCAGAAAATGGAGTCAAGCTGTGGGAGTTATGACACCAGATATTTAAGTAGCTGTTAAACTACTGGTGCATGTGAAAATAATATCTACACTTAGTTTCTTTATGAGAAGATTTTCTTCTGTGTTTGGTAATGATAGACTCTCAGAAAGTTAATCTGCTGTTTCCCTGGGTTTTATCATATAGGAATCTTGTGGAGGGAAGTTCCATACTGTTTCCATCAATATTGGGAGACTTTGGGTAAGAATATAAGTCCATGCAGTGTGAGCAGGAGGCCACCTTAAAGGTTGTTTGTTTGTTTGTTTTTCATCTGGTGATCATGCTTTGCTTTGCTTTCCTTTTAGCAACAGTGCTGATAGAGACACATTAAGTTCTTAAGATTTGAGGACATGGTTTTTGTGGACCTAGGTATACCTGAGGACATTTGAGAGATGAACATGAGAAAATTGAAATCTATGATTTCAATCATAGATGTTAGGTATTTATCTATTTGATTTATATGATTTGTATGATTTAATGTGTATTAAATGAATGCCAACTGCTGTTCATGTTCAATAAAGAATTACCTGGCACACTGATATACTTACTTGCCCTCAGGGACATAGAGTGAATATTCTAGTGCTAATGTCTTTAGTTCAAGCAGAAAAAGAAATAATAACATTTGGATAAAAAGGGAAAATAATATTTCTAGTGCTTTATTATTTCTTTCTATAATAAAAGGATGAATAATGAAATTCCTAACACTTGAAATAGGGGAAAAAACCCACATTAATGATTATTTATCGTTGCACTATTCATAATTCTCACCACTTTCTGCACAATTACATTATAAATAACAATGTAGAGTCAACAACATAGACTGATGAAGCAAAAAATAACCATGAGCTAGATAAATGTAATAAATTCTAATCTTTTGCATTTAAAGCAAATGAAGTTACCACTTTAAAATACTTCATGCTTATTGATTATCATTATAAACCTGTTTCTAGTTTATATAAGCTATTCTTTCTGACACAGTTCTCATTAATTAATTTGTGCCTATATTTAATAACTCTTCCATTAGTGAATTAGTCTGTGAAATGGTCTTCATAAAAATATTACACGGTTAAACAATAAATTTCTGACTAGGACAACATCTTTTTTTGAATAAATAACACAGCAGTATTGCTAATTTGACAAAATTATTTTAAATTAACATATCCTCCATATTTTTTCATGTATTGTTATTAAGATTAAGGGAGTTGGTTACTTGAATCTCCCTGCATGTAAATACTGTTTTAGTTTTTGTTGTCTATATCTTTGAAGAACTGAGATCAACTATTTGGTAGTGTTCTTGTGGTCAATTTACAAATGGATTATATGGTTACCAAGCTATTTGCTAATGAAGAGGAATTAGAGGCCAAGCCCACAGAATAGATTAGAGCAAATAATTTTTTAATGCTAGCTTTCCAGAGTTGTGTTTTAGCTGAGGCAGAGTGATTGCTTTAAACAAATAAAATCCCTCAAGTAATTATTTATTAAATAGCACTGAAGTAATTTTTGGGCTTTGTTGGTTGGGGTTTTTCTTGTGCACTTTTATTTTTTGGTTTTTTTTTTGTTTTGTTTTGTTTGTTTTTATCTGAAAGTAGCTGTGAAAATGGAGCTATTGAACTATAAGTTGAGCCAATGATTACATAAGATTAGTAAGTCTCCAAGCATTTTAATTTGGCTGGTGTTTCCTTTTTGAAATTGGAATAGCTAATAATTTCAGAAGCTTTAGGCTGAAGAGCTGGGACAGCCGGGTGTCCCATCTATTTTTACTTGCTCTTTTGCTGTTTTGTATGAAATTGCAATTACTAATATTGTTTTGAAATCTGTAAAAATATGATACATGGAACTAAAAAATATTTATGGTTACACGGCTTTTCATTTTCTGCAGTCTGGGCCTTCAATATAAATATGAGTGTCTGTCTGTCCTAGACCAGACCAAACAGCCATAATGTAGCACAGTACCATGTCTCTGGTTCAAAGGTGTTTAATAATGGGTGCCTAGAATAAAGAAGCAGGGTGATATTTCCCACAAGGATCTAATCTCCATCCCAAGTCAGAGTTGTAGTTCTTGTACAAGTTATTTACCCAAATTTATTATTTTTGCACAGCCTGATCCAGATTCCTCTCCCTCCCAAGAACCTGTTTCATCTCTCTGTATTTGGAGCATCCTGTGGCAGGAAGTACCACAGCTCAGCTGCATGATGGCAAGGAACATCCTGCTTTGATTTATTTCAGAGTGCCAAGAGTTCAAAACTCTATTTTGTTCGCTGACATGGTTGTCAAACTCAGATGGACCAGGTTCTGTGTTTAATGGGGGAACCTGTCTCCTTTTCTATTGTTATCAATAGCCAGCCAGTAAACTGAAAGGCAAAGGAGTGATGACATTTCAAGAAGTAAAATTAGTTTTATTTGTAGCATGCTTTCTTGTAGGTCATCAACATTGTGTTTAACTTTAGGAAATGAAGGCAGTGATAGAACTCTTTGGGCTTTTTTTTTTTTTATAACCAAAATCATTACATTTAACTCAGTCTTTAGGGAAATGCATTGGTCTTCTAAAAGAAGATTAAAAAAATAAAGGTGCTCTATTCCAGCTTTTAATATTTTTGGATTAATGAAAAATTAATAAAAGTTGGAAGTCTACTTTCTCATTGGTTGGCCCACTTTTCTCATGGCTGATTGATAGATTTTCCTCCTTCCCTTTGTATTCTTGAACAATAAGTGCATCTTCAATTTTCCTTGTTTGTTGAGGCCAATACTTTGTGCTTCATTTAGTTGTTGGCACTGTGGAGAGAGGGAGGTCTGACTGAGAAAAAAGCTATTAAATTGCAATAACAGAGAAAAAATCAGGCCAGTGCAAAAGGTTTTGGAGGAGGAGGTAAATGGCTTTAAAAGGTACAGAGTGCTGGCCAATTAGTCCTTTTTATTATTTTTTATTTATTTTTATCTGTTAAAAATAATTCTGATTGGTATTGATGCTGGCAGTGTATTTGTTCAGAAAGACTGCACCATGGCTCTACAGTTTGATAGCCTCTTTGCTTGAGGTAACCTTCAGTTTTGTATTTCTGTGTATTTAGTTCACAGCTCTAAGCCTTGTAACATGCTAATAATAGGTTAGTACTTTTTGTTACTTAGTGAGTGTGGGTTACCACATCTGAGACTGGAAGGAAACTGGTAAAAGAAACTAGAAGTGGAAAAAAATTGTGTTTTGAGCTTAATTGATTGAAATTTTTATTAACAAAGTTAAAAATATTGACAGGTTTATGAACTGGATGACTCCTTTCAGCTCATTTGAGAGAAGTTTTTTGTAATGATCACTCCTTGTGATGGTCTCTCCACATTATCTCTTCAGGTTGTACATGAAGCTGGTGTTCTGAACATCTCTTGTTTTGTATAGGTTGGCCTCAAAACCTGTGTTTTGTCCCCATCTGTGGGCACAGGGCAGGCTGCCATGCCTTTTCCTTTTATTTGTTACATTTCTCTGTACCATTTTCCTGTTCCTGACATATTGCTTGGTGTCTCTTTACATGTGTGTATTTTTTTTTTCCTTTGGGTGTGATTTTTTTTTTTTAAATGTTTAAATTAAGAGAGCCACCTTCCAGAAACTGACCAAGAGGAAAGTCCTCTCCTTGAGCTGTTAGCAGGAAAGCCTTTGCCATTGTTAGCCATTCTAGGTGGCTAATATCTGCCAGATTGACCGTAAAAGAAGAGGTGGTTAGAGACCGTGTACAAGATGCACAACACCAACTGGATCGGTACTTTTCACAGTAGGGCAAAACGCTTAAAATTAAGATCACTTCTTCCCTATATTAATCTCTGTGTGCGGTTTGAAGATTTACAGACCTTGCAGAGAAGATTCTGCCCAGTCATCAGAGACAGATCTCCTCTGCCAAGCATTTTTTTACATGTCTGGAGAAATGTGTCCTTTGCTGATAGCTATCCTGCAGCTGCAAAGATGCTCTAGGATGCTGATGGCTTCCCCAGCCCCAAATGAGGATGTGGTTATAGGGAAATGCCTTCTTGCTTTGAGCATCCAAGTGTTAGCTTCAAATAGTGCTTTTTGTCTGTTTGCTCTATATTGAACTAGGTGTTTTGCAGAAAAAGCCATATTGCTCACTGAACAAATGGTGTTTTATTAAGGTTATTTTGTCAGTGCTTAAAAGGATAATGAGTGGCAGGCAGGGGGTATGTGAAAATATGAACTGAAGTCTTGAGTTTATGAATTCCACATTAGTTCTCCTACGTTTTTCTCTACTTTTCTGTTATATTTCTGCAATTTTCTGTGATTAAGATTACTGTAAAATCAGCTAAAATTCAGTATTGATAAATGCTAATTGGAAAGCAAAAAAAATAAAAAGTTTGTGCAACATTTAATCTGTATTTATAAGTTGATTTACACAGAACTAGACACTTGCTATCTGCAGGAGTGATATTCTGAAGGTAGGACACACCCCCTGTGACAACAGCAGCTCAGAACTAGTCAACAGGAGCAACAGCACAAAATGTCTTGTTGCCACTGTGTAAACCTGCACTGGTCTATCTGCGTCTTGGGCACTGTGTACGGTTCTGGTTCTGCATATCAAAGAGGGCATAACAGGACCAGAAAAGGTACAGAAAAGCGCAGTTACAGAAAAGGTTGTGTGTGAGGAGTGATGAGTAGTTAAGGGAGTTTTAGCATGAAAACTTCTATGGTGTGTTAAAAGTGAATAGGGAGGTTATTCACAGTTTTACATGGTATAGGACAGAGGAAGAAATAAATTATTGGTTAGAGTTTCATAAAAAATAAAAAGTAACCTAGCTGCAAAGCTTCTTGCTGTAGCTTTTATATTCGTGTATCTTCTCCTAACCACTGTCAAAAGGCAGCACAGTGAGCTAAATAGACTTCTGTCTGACCTGCTCCTGATGGCTTGTTGCTGTTCAGTATATCTATTTATGATCCAGATGGAAAATATAAAGTTCTAACAAGACAGAGTTGGGAGGAATTATTACAGCCTGGGGCAGCTCTGTAGAGTAACCGGGATCACTTGGCGAGCTGGGCTCAATAGATCACTGCTCATTTTAGCATGGCCAAGAACGTTGTCGTACATCCAGAACAAAGAAAGTAGTTTGCACTTTCACATTCCAGAAAACAGTTCCAAAACTGTGTCACTGAAAAGCAGTTAATTATAATGGTGCATAATCAGTTTAACATCTGTTTCTGGTGTGACATTACTGAAAGTGCACTGATAATATCTTGGATACAAAAGCAGGGAATAAAAAACCCTCAGAATTAAGGAGGAAGACTTACTTTTGTTTGCTGCTACTGAGAAAAAAAGATACTAGAAAAAGATGTTATAAATATATTTTAATTTTTCAAGGATGATCTAAGAACTGTAAAATGTGTTGTATCCTTAAATGTGTTCTTGTAAAACTCTTTTACTTGTTTCAGGTTAAGAGGTTATTTGATCTTGTCTCATAGGTGTGTACACAGAAAAAAGATGTCTGATATCAAAGATAATTTAATTTGGAAAATAATGAGATACAGTCACTGAAAGCTCCAAGGAAACACAAGCAGAATAAGATGCAACAGAAATCTAAGTGAGAGTAATTAACTTTTGGAAGACTTAGGAACTGTAATGTATCAGTCACTCCTTAAGACTGAATATTCTAACAGCTCAAAAAGAACTTAGTGACTTGACACAGCTTTTATTGGGAGAGGTTCTTTGTATTATGAGACACAATCTATTACCAACCTAGTAGAATGCCTGTAAAAATGTAATTTGTGGTTTTTGGGGATTCTTTTTGTGGTGTTTTTGTTTGTTTGTTTGTTTGTTTTTTTGTTTTGTTGTGTTTTTTTTTTCTTTTTTTTTCTCCAAGAGTATTATGGTAGCACCACAATAATTGTTGACTTTAGAGTAGTACACTGTGTATTTGGAAACACTCAGCACTGGATAGTTTTCAAGTGTGTTTTGGCTCCACATTGGCAAACATGTTCACCAGGTGTACTTCATTTGTGAATAGTTCTTCTGCCTTGAATCCTGCCAAATAGTCTAATTTAACTCTTGAGATATCGAACACGGTGATTTTTATCGTTTATTTATTATTTGATGTTATCCAAATAATTTAATTTGTCCTTCAAATTTAATCCTCACCACTTAACCTACAAAATATTGACAACCAAAAATTTAGTAGCAAAAGATGTTGCATTTTAAAAATAATCAGACTTAATCTATGTGCTTCTTTACTGAACTGTATTTCAATTTTCACTGTCTGTTGCTGCCAGTAGGATTTTTATTGGGTGGTGTGTGTTGGTAAAAGGGATGCTACAAAACCCAGTCTAGCTCGAAGTGCAGTGTATAGCAGTTTAATTGCAGAGATGAAAGTCATGAAAAACTTTGTAATTTGAATGTTACTATCCTTTGATCTTTAAGTTGCTCATTAAGTCTAATGCTTCAGTAGCTACTCTTTTTAAAGTCTTCCCCTGTACCCACTATTTTAAATTAAAAAAGTAAAAAGTGATTTTTGTAATTTGGAATTGTTTCCTTCCTGTACTAGGAAGTGCAACTTATTAGGCATATTTAAAAAATTTCCCGTTGGTCTGTCTTAGTGGTGTGGGGTTTTTTTTTTTCTTTTTGTAATAATTTATACCACAATGAGAGTAGTATATTTTAATTTATCGACACATTAGATGTCAGCTCTTTTCTCACAATTTTCAAGTTTACAGCTAGGGGAAGACCTACAAACTCCATCTTATGCATGTGAAATTAGTACGTTTTACTTACAGAAATGACAACTATTTGAAAGAACATATTAATCACTGATTCACTGGTAAATTCTTATGTAATCTAGGATTATTTTTGCATTATTGATGGATAATCTCTTGTGTAACATGTATAAGTATATACATTATATTATACCAAAATTCTAAACCCAAAGGAGTAATCCAAGGTATTAAGGGAAAGGAGAAATCTTCATGCTGTCAATTCTTTAATCGCAAATGCATTTTAAGCATTTAAATTACTATTGCTTCAATTTGTAAAGTAAAGATATTTGGAGGGGGCTTCAAAATACAGCTACCTTTCATCTTTCTCTGAATATGTAAATGTCTCTAATGTTAAACATTATCAACAATCATTTGGATTAAATGAAACTAGAATGAATAGCTGATGGGAGGGGTTAGATTAAAAAAAAAAGCCCAAAACACTTAATCTTAAAACCAGCAGGCTTTTTCCCTCCTCAGTAACTTAAAACTGCTTGACTGGCTTTCCTAGACAATGTGCAAGCTATTACAAAAGTATTCAAGAGCAAAGTTCTTTGCCAGAATTCGGTAGCAGGATCTTGAAATGTTTTTATGGCATCCATGCTGCAGGCATTAAAAGAAGCTGCTGTTCCATTGCTCTGTTCAAAGCTCTTCATCTGTAGTGTCTCCAGATGCTATTCTGAGACTCTGGTGTTGGGAAAAATGTTTGCTTCCCATTTCTGTAAACAGGTAGTGCTTTCACAGGAAAAGCCTTTCTAAGTTGCATCAGTTTAATGATACCATTAATGAGGTCTGGATGTGACAGTTTTATGGTACAGCATATATGATCAAAGTTTGCTAGTCTTATTTAATACAGTATGTATTTGTACAGCATTTTGATGGAGTATATGTTCAGAATTTGCTGTCAATAAATCTTGACAACAGCCAAGCTGATAAAATGCAAACTGACAATAAAGACCTGGCACATGAGTAGCAAAGTTTATACTCTGAGGATTTCTAATAGAATAAAAAGATATTGAATTACATAAAATAAGTTTTTTTTTCTGAATTTAATTCTTCCCGGAACACATCAATTGTACAATATTTTATTTAGGTGTTTAAATTATGAGCCTGGTGAGAGTGATAACTGCAGGTTTTGGAACTCGTGTCAAGAACAGAGAATACAGAATTTCCATGTTCTTTCAAGGTGAATAAACCTTATTTTACTTTAATGAAAATAGAAGGGGAAAAGTTACACTTGTTGGTCAGAAATACATCAATAGGTTCACACTGGAAGATAATAGTATGGTACTTGAGTCGTTTTAATCGCGTGAGACAGATGAATTCCCGTTTTCTGTAGAGAGATCAGTTCTACGTAACAGGTCCAGTATTCAAAGTCAAGATGCATTTTTAACATTCATTGCTCTGCCAATTTTGTAAATAAAATACAAATTTTAAGTTACCCATAAGAAATGTTTTGTGTAGTCTGTGACAAAATGCAGTTACAGATTAGTTTTCTGGTTTAAGCAATCTAGACAATGTGTAAATTGACTTAATTTTAGCATTTACCAGAATCTGTGGTTTGGTCTAAAGCTAAATTTACACTGCTCTTATCTGTAATACTTGTTCTGAGAGTGTATTTTAAAACAAGTAAAGATTTTGTTCTATTTATGATAGAAATGATTGTGAAATCAAAGTTCATGCTGTATTTTGATAGCTCACTGTCATTTTTATGCTGGTAAGATAGATATTGAAGTTTTTTATAAATGACACTTAATATTTAGTAACAGTAAAGAAACCCCACAAAACAAAACACCTTACTGAGTCACACCCATGATCCTCTAGGCAAATACTGTGTTCTAAATCCTGCCACTTGAAAAGTATGAAATTTAGGTTGCAGGGTTATTATTTTTGAGATGATAGGGAAAAATGAAAGGTAGCAGCAGTGATACATAGCTCGAGGAAAACAGTAAACTGCTAAATATCATACAGATTCAGAAGAATATTGCAATTTGGAGAAATACCATCCTTCAAGTAAATAATGGGTACTTCTTTAGTTGCAGGCTTAATGATTCATCTGCACTTCCTTTCAGTCCTGTTGTGTTTTCACATCTACCTACCATTACCATTTTTTTCCGTTATGGTAATACAGAGAAGAACGATTATGTTGGATTTCTTACACATGTTGTAAGGGCCAAACAATTTATTCTTTTTATGCATAAAATGTGATGGATAATGTGGTAAAATGGCAATAGTTCCTGATATTGATCTGAGGTGTTCAATAGAACAAATAGATGCATTGCTTCCCTAGACCTGACTGAATGAATGGTCTGCAGGGTTCATGGCTGAGGTGTGAGAGGGAGGAGTTTGGGGACATCATTTATCATGAGTTTTCAGTGTTTCCAAGAAATTTCTGTCAAACATGTAAGCTCAGAAATGTAAGTAAATGGAGCTTCTGCAGTACTTTTGCCTATATTTTCATTTGACATCCCCCAGGATGGGAGTGGTGCTGACCAAAAGAAAGTATTTTGTTTCGCTCATCACTACGTGAAATAAAAAGAGCTGCTGTGATCACTCTTCAGGGCAGGAAGTAACAGTGCCTTAATCTGCCTGGAAATTTTGTCTGAGATAAAACTGGTTGTTTGTCCAGGGCTTCCAGGTAGTGGGCAGCTGGGTGGGAGGGTTGATGAACAGGTGCCTGTCACGGGATGGCTGTGCAGGGCTTCAATGTAGTCAGTGCTGCGGATCTCTGGGGTGAAGGAGCTGGTGCTGAGGACTGGATGTCAACCCTGGAGAGGTTTCAGTCATTACATTTAAGTATTAAATGCTGGTGTAGATCTCCATTATACATATTTCAGGGACAAGGGGGAGAGTGTGTGTATTTAATTTCAGACCACCACTAGCCTGGTCTCACAGACTGAATTTTCCTTCAGAAAGGCATTAGGTTCCTGAAGCAGAGGTTGAACTGGATTTCACCCACAAGAAATCCCATCAGCATGTTTGGAGGCTGGTATGTGCTGCAAACCAAAGTACAGAAGCTGGGATGAGCAGGAATCCCTTCAAAGCACACCTCCTCAACTCAGCAGGAACACAGCATGGAGACATTGTGGTGGCTGCTGAAAGACCAGAAGGGATCTCTTAGGTTTTGATACAAGCCAAATGCAATTTCCAAAACCAGTTCTCAAAGAAACAACAACAAAAAAACCCCACCACCAAATTCCCCAACTAACTGTATGGAAGCAATGACAAGGAGAAGGTCTGGATTAAACCCTTTCTTATTTCTATTGTCTTCTGTTGTAAAAAGAGTTTTGAGTTCTCTTTGTACAGCAAACAGAGTAGGCAGATCTTCAAAGTTCTGGACATCTCACAGCCCTGTCACACAGCCCCGTGTACTTGGAAATTACTTGATAGTTTTATACATTAGTTCAGAAATTCATAAGGTTTCTGCCTTATTTCTATAGACAATTTTCCTTGATGCTCTTGATAGCCTGTGTCATATTTTTGTTTGTCTAGCTTACACTATGACTTGACTGAGGTCATGAAAGTGAACTAATCACACACCTTACAAGTGCCTATGATGATACGATTTTGGATATTTACTAGGATCAAATTTGAAACTTTCACTGAAGGTTTATTGAATATAATATGAAATAGTGGCACTGAGAATCATTCAGAAGTGTTTAAAAAATCAGCCAACATTTTTGTTGGCCAGTGTTATAGGTAGTGGATTTAGAAATGATTAAGGTATTTGGAAAGGGAAGGAATTGTTTCAGAATGCTTTGTATCTTGCGGTGTTATGGTTTCCTATTACTTCAGATAATGAACACGACACCAGTTAAATGTCTGGCTGGGTAAAAAGGACAGTCTGGAACAGCAAAATACGAGATACAGGTTGATTACTGCTGTTTCTTAAGGCCTCCAAAAACCTTCTGACTTGGACACTTAATGGATTCATAGGACAGATTCATTAATATTAGGTTGCTTTACTACAGCTAATTTTAATGTTTAATTTTAACAAGACATGTAGAGTATTTGAAGTGAAACATGTAGGTTAAAAGGTTTTTTCCTTTTGAAAAAAATTACTGTATGCTGCATTATAAAATTAGTGAATCCAAGTTTTGTACTACTCCAGGTCAGAATTCAGTGGATTAAGATTGTTAGAAAAATTTAAAAAAGTTACCACTACATTATAAAGAAGTAAAACCAAGTTAAATACTCTGAGGCAGTAAATGTACTTGATAAGAAGGACAAAGCTAAAATTGGTAAAACCAATTAATACTTGTATAAACAATATTTAAATGTAGGGAGTGAAGCTGTTAAAGCAGGTAACCTAATGCTTTGAAAGGAAATTTGCAAAAGAAAATGTACAATGAGAAAATCTGTTTAGACTGGAGCAGGCTAAAAGGGCTGCAGGCATGCATTAATTGATGTTATGGAGTAATAAGCTCATTGAGAACTGTATACAATGTCAGGTTTTTGTCATTCCTTTGAAGTGTGCAGTACCTCACATGGTTAGACACAGGGCTGTCAATGTATTATCTAATCAATTAGCAAGAAAATTCCCGTACTCATCTGTTGTTTGCTACTGAAAACAATCAGAAATGACTTGTACATATTATGAAAATGTGAGAAAACCATCATGAATGCTGATAAAAGTAGTTTACATTGCTGGTTTTGTTTTGATAATTTGTGAAGGGTTGACAGGCTAAGCAAAGTTCAAGTCTTTTATTTATTGGTGCGTATGAGTTGCTGTTTCAATATAACGTGTGCTCAGGACAATATATGCAGGGCAATATTTATTTTAATTTTTTTTGGCAGGTTCAGGTTGGCTGCACATTTTGTTATTTTACTTTTCCTTCCCTCCACTTCCCTTAAGTCAGGAACCATAGCTTCCTCTAATGTGGTTTTCAGATATTCTCTAAGGAAATTGAATTTCTAGATTCAAAAGCTGCCCATCTCAAGTTCAAGAGCTCTACTTTCTTCGTGAAAACATATTTATGAAACCATATAGCTTAGTAATATTTTAATCAGCCTTATGAAAGTTCCTTCTATTTAAACATAGTAGGAAAGCTGAAAGAATTTTAAGATAAAGGTACATTGTTGAAGTTTAGAAAACTATCTTGAAGGTTCATAATAACACCATAGGATTTAGGAATTTAAATTCCTTTTATTATAGAATCAAAACCACCTCTAAGCATATAAAATACTGTGCCTAGTTTACAGACTTAACATTCCAAAACAGTATGACCAAGAGCTCCACTTTTGAGCTTGTGAAACTATTAGGAGCTTGATAGCCTTCTCCAGGGAACAGAAGGAGTGTTGTAAAGTACGGAGTCCAGTTGGAAAGCAAATTTAGTGTATTTTTTTAAGCTATGCTGCACATTAGAAAGTAAGATATTGGAATTTTCACTTTTTTAAGTGATAATTCATTTGGGAACGAATGAGGCTAGTGGTGGTTTGTAGTTGATTTTTGCTGCTCATTGTTTTTGAATCTGTGTAGCTACAAAATTATGCAATATAAACTATGCATCTAGAAATTGTATTTTTCTTACAAATGTTACATGCCTTGGGCTAATACAGCTTATAAAATCTTATTGCAAGCTTAAAGAACTATAAATGTAATAATATCACATGTACTGTGTAAGGTTATTGATACAGACGATATCACTTAAGTCACATTCAAGCTAAAAACCAAATCTGCTAATCTTATTTTTGAGTGCCTCTTAAAGCCCACAGTAATTTTGTCTATATTTTTTAAAAAAATACATAATAAATTACTACCTAAAATGTGTAACTGCTGACTAGTCAGTGGTTAGCTGATGATTTACAGATGGGAGTGAGATGATCCAGACTGTAGGCCAAATAGCTTTTTATAGTTCTGGTATATCATTTGGATAAAATTGCAACTGTGGATGCTTTGGAAGAAGGCTGATCAAGTAGCTGAAGTTAGGTTACTAAATCTGTTCTTTGAGTATGGTGAAACTTGGTGGGACATTCATTGTGATATCTTGGGCATTTCTGAAGAGAATACTGAAATCTAAGCAGTGTGAGAAAGTAAAAAAAATTAAAAAAAGCAAATTGACTTATAATTTCATTGTTAAAAAGAAATGTTTATAAACCGACTTTCTAGATTTCAGAGAGACTTGCATAGATAGTTTGTGATATTCAAAATGAGTAAGAGTGGCAGACCAAGGATTAAATTAGTGTAGCTGAACATGATTGAAAGTGGCAGGAGATTTTAAAATCCACAAGAAAAGATTATTTTCAGTCTGTAAAGGTACAAAACCAGAAGTGATACCAAAGATAAGAAATGCCTTAAACAAAATGGAAAATAGCAAAATGCAATGTACAGGGCATCCCTACCATGGTTGCTTTAGTCTCAGGTAGTTGTAGAGAGCAACAGGTAGTTGTAGAGAGCAATAAGGTCTCCCCTCAGTCTCCTCTTTTCCAAACTAAACAACCCCAGCTCCCTCAGCCGCTCCTCGTAGGGCCTGTTCTCCAGACCCTTCACCATCCTCGTTGCCCTTCTCTGGACACGCTCCAGAACCTCAACATCCTTCTTGAAGTGAGGGGCCCAAAACTGAACACAGTACTCGAGGTGAGGCCTCACCAGTGCACAATACGGGGGATTATCACCTCCCTGATCCTGCTGCCCGCACCGTTCCTGATACAAGGAATGCCATTGGCCCTCTTGGCC
>VXBZ01002461.1:0-18208 GCA_013399135.1 Heliornis fulica | reverse complement strand
TCCCCTTCATCCCCGGGTCGGTGCTCCACGGGCAGCCTGAGGCAGGGGGGTGGTTCCCAGCCGCGGTGCGGGGAGAAGGGACCGAGCCCGGCTCTGTTCCTGACAGAAAAGCGGGTTGGTTTCGAGCGGGAATCCGTGAGGTTCCCTCAGGCTTGAGCCCGCTGGCGGCTGCTGACAGGAACCCCGTGTCCTCCCGCAGGTTACGGCTGTAACTCCACACACACACCCACACGGCCTTACCGAGGGTTAATTCTGTCTTTTTCTCCTCTTAACCTGGACGTTTTCAGTCCTTTGGCGCCTCCCGGAGCAGCATCTCTGCTCACCTGTGGAGCCCGGTGGGTGTGGGAAGGAATTCGCCGCTGTTTGCGGTCATCTCTGGCTGGGGAAGGGGCTGGAGAACAAACCTGAGGAGGAGAGGCTGGAGGGGGTGAGTCTGGAGCAGAGGAGGCTGAGGGGAGACCTTCTCCCTGCCTGGAATGACCTGAGAGGAGGTTGAGAGAGAGGTGGGTGATGGTCTCTTCTGCCCAGGGACAGGACAAGGGGAATGGCCTCAAGCTGCACCAGGGCAGATTCAGATGAGATGTCACAAGAAATTCTTCCCCCAAAGAGCTGTGGGGGTGTGGGACAGGCTGCCCAGGGAGGGGGGGGAGTCCCCACCCCTGGGTGTATGGAACAGATGGGAGATGAGGTGCTCAGGGATGTGGTTTAGGAGAGGACGGGGTGGCTGGATTCAGTGATCTCAAAGGTCTTTTTCCAACCTTGTGATTCTGTGAACTTTGGCTGGAAGTGGCTCAGGCTCCAATAGTGGCCCTGGGGGTGGGGGAGACCTTAGAGAATCAATTTACCTTCCCCTGGGAAGAGGAGTTTCTAATTAAAGGGGTAAAACCATCAAGAACGTGCCTAGTAATGTCACTTTCCCATAGCATGTGGATGGATAATTCCCCAGCTTAACGAGGCTGTAATTGCCTTGGAAAAACTAAGGCTGGAGTAACGGTTTCTTGCCTGGGGAGGGTGCACTATAGGTGGGATGTCACTGTCCTGGCTGTCCTGTGTTGTCCCAGCCCGGTGTCTCCATCCTCCAGCTTGTTTCCTACAAGGGCAAAGGGCAGCGCTGCCGTGAGATGAGTTTCACCCCAAAGGGCATCTGAATGTCAGTCCCAAGAGGCAGCAGGTTGGCAGATGATGGGATCAAAACTTGCTTTATATGCCCCAGTCTCTAATTTTTCATCATTAATTAGAGTGGGGTTTATTCTGCCCGAGATCCTTCTCGCTTTCCTCAACGCTTCTCCTCTCAAAACATTCCAATGTGGAAATAGTTACCAGGATTTCAAGCTCAGCTTGAAATGAAAACTCCTTTGTGAGCAAGTGGAGCGGTGTCGCTCTCGCGGGGCCGTGTCACCGGGGGGGTGACGTGAGGTCAGGTTCCGTCGATATTTGCTGTGAGGCTCGTGGGTCCTCGGGGCTGGGGCTCTGTGACACTGGGTGACAGGAGTCTCTGGTCTCTCTGATGGTGTGTGTGACTCTAATTGCTTTCTGCTCTTTTCTAGGTTATGGAGACTGGAACTCTGGGACGAACAGAGGTGAGTACAGTGCAAACCAGAATCATTTTTGGACAGATCAGTTTATTTATCAGGTCCATTCCCCAAGTGAGATGTGCTGAGGTCAGCAACAAACAACCACAGGCACCTTGTAGCCTCTTACTGTTCTGCCTTTGTGATTATTTTATTGTTTTATTTTATAAATTGACCTTGAAGCCGATAGGGAACTTCGTTGCTGTAAATAATTGCAAAGGGAAAGATTTTAGGTGGAATATTTGCATTTTAGAGTTGTTTTCCACCAAAAGTACTCACTTTCTACTACTTGCTAAACACAAGTGATGTAAATTGAGGCTTGGGGAGATGGCAGAAATATAAATCCCTTCTCTGTGGGTGCCAGCAGCTAAGTAAAAGCTCAAGGAAGAGAAATCTGAATTTTAAGGCTCAGGAGGCTTTTAATTGGTGTTGAGTGCGGTTCCTTTGGTGGGTTTATGTCTGTGTCTATCAGATTTTGAGCAAGAGGAGAAGCCTCAGAGCCATTTTCTGTGGAAAAACGTGGGGGACATGTTTGGCCAAACGTGGATTTTCTGTCAGATAATCAGAAGTTGCCCCTTTGTGTTTGGTTTGTACTTGCAGGTTACGAGGGGTACGGTTACGGCTATGGCTACGGCCAGGATAACTCCGGTAACTACGGCTACGGCATGGCCGCCTCCAACTCCTGGGACATGGCCAACTCGGATGTTGACCTCAACCCCGACGGCTCCGGAGGCGGCAACGCCGACGCCGTCATCGCCAAAATGAACCAGCGCTTAGACATGGTCTCGCACATGGATGCCGACGCAATGCAGGGGGGACACTACGGCTCTGGTGGAGACAGGTGAGGGGATGGGACAATGAGCATGGAGACTCGTTGCCGCTTGGTTTGTGTCTTCTCCTCTCCTTTTCCCAGCGTGGTGACTCGATTGGGTGTCTGGGGTTGGCTCAACCACCATCCTCTCACCTGCTGTGACTATAAAAGAGGGTTTTATGGGAAATTTTCATCTGTGTTTTGCAAAAAAAATGTAAATTTGGGACTTAAAAGTAACCATGGCTGAAATTTCTTGTTCTTCAGTGAAGTAATTATCACAAAAAATCCTTTTTATTCCTTGTTCTCACAATCTTAGGTACTGGTAGAGCAGCATTAAGGAAAACAAGAGCCCTGTTTCCTTCTTAATCTGAGTTTTAATTAATAATTTTGATTGTTGCAGTCCAGTTTTTATGTGGCAGTAGATGCTCAGCTCTGCGACGCCGGCAGCCCCTTGCTGATCTTCGTTAGTGCTTTAGTGCTAATAACCAGGATTCATTTCCCATTTGTTATTAACAGCTTAGGAAATGTTCATCCAGGACTTAGTTCTTCCACAGGGCACTGACTCACTCCAGGTTTAGGGCCTTAAATAAGTAAAATTGTGCAGAGAACAGTGAAAATTCAGGAGTGAATATTAATAAACGTGACAGGAATGTTTTCTGTTCCCCTCCTACAACGTGCTGTGTCCACACTGCTCTGTGCAATCAGTTTGTTTCGGTTGTTTGCTCACTGTAACCGTGCTGGAAGGAGATTCCCAAACTGTCCTGCAGGTTCCTGTCCCTTCCAACACGGGTTTGGGTTTCCCTGCTTTGATTTCACGCGCTGGCGGTCGGCTGCTCACGCACACGCTCCTGGTGGTGGCATCTTTCCAGTTGGGAATGGGATAGGCTTTCTTAAAGGGGCAAAAAATTCCTGCTCATGTAGGAAATAGCCTGAAATGTGGTACCAGGAAGGTAAATCCCTCAGAGGACACCGGCTCTGGGCTGTAGCAGAGCTGCTTGTGTGTAACCAGACTCTGGCACCTCCTCTGTCCGTGCCTGACCTGATTTTTGGAGCCCCAACACCTCTTGTATCAGCAGGGTGACTGTTGTCTGTCCTGGGAGACAGGATGACATCTTTTTCCCCTGCAATTTCTATCCCTAGGGCGAGGGGGTTGTACTTAGAGGCTCGTTAGCTCGATGTCATGAGCTTTTTGTGAGCAGTGGGTTTCCTCCTCACCTGCCTCAGCACCCAAAGCACTGCTGGTGAGCACACAGAGCCTTAATCCCAGTTCAAAGCATGTGGTGTGGCTTTTGACATCATGGAGTAAAGTGACAAATCCCCTGTGCCCTCGTTTTTAGGAGGAAAAATGGATTTTTAAATCAGTGGGGGCACGTGTAGGTTCTCCAGCTGGCAACAACCAGCTCTAACGGAGGGATCGTGTGCGGGCAGTGAGGAAGGATGGGTCTGGAATAGGTTTTTGGTTGTGCTGAGGTGTTCCTTGAGTATCTTCTGAGGACATCTCATTGTTCCTTGGTGTGAGGACACGTGGCTTTTGGTTCATTCCAGCTGCTCTCAAGGCTTGGTGTGAGGTGGATCTTTGGGAATGAGGAGATGGTTGAAGCTCCTGGTGATGGAGATGTGGTGATGGAGCCTTGGCTCAAGGCAGTTATTTCCTTACACTTCTGAAGTAGTTTGGTCATGGTGGAAGCAGCAGATGGCTCATGGGGCTCCAGGTCTAATGGTCTCCAGTTCCTCCCTCAGCTCTTCATGTTCTGTGTGCATCTCCCGCTGGCCCACGCCCCCATTTCTTCAAACACTAACCCCAAGCCCCCACTCCCACTCCAGTGGGTTTTCCTCCACCTCCACTGCCCTTCTCACAGCCGTGACGTGTCTCCTCCAGGTACGACTCGTACGAGTCCTACGACTCGAGGTCTTCGATGAACGACCGCGACATGTACCGCTACGACTACACCGAGTCGGAGCACGACAACGACAGCGCCTACGAGGGGCCCTACGACAACTTCTACGGGAGCCGCCGGGATCAGTTCCAGAACAGGGCCCGGGATAACTTTGCCCAACGGGGTGGGAATTGGGGGAGAGATGGACGCAACAACAGACCCATGGGGTCATCCTATCCCGGGCGAATGGGTGGACAGTGGAACGAGCCACCTCAGTCGATGGGATCGCGAGGGCTCGGGCCGCACGGTTCCTCCAGGCTCCCTTCCCTCTTCTCCCACAACATTATCCCAGAACTTGGCATGTTCCAGGGAATGAGAGGTTTCTCGGGGAACATGCGGTACGGAGGAGGGATGATGAAACAGCGAATGAGGAGAAACTGGAAAATGTGGGACTCGGATTTTAAAGTGAGTATTTGTGTGGTGTGATCCTGCCTGCTCGGATCCAGTAGGGAATAATCCCAAGGGATCCTGTGGGGGGATCTGAAATACCCTCAGTGAAGTGATAAAACCTAATTCCAGCTCTGGAGTGTGTTCTCATAACTGGAGAGAGAAAGCAGAGCTCAGGGTGGAGCAATATGGACACAAAATACTTTTTAATCCTTGAAAACTTGAATTTCCTGAAGGTTGGAGAGTATCCCAGGCCTTCCTGGCTTAATCCCTTGTATTATGGGATAGTGGGGTGGTGGATTTTGTCCTTCCCCATCACCTCCGTGTCTTAGAAACTTAATGCAGGGAGCTTAGCTTGTTAAAAATGAGTAAAATAGGACTTTTCTGGCTGTGGTGGGCATCTGCTGGTTTTTCAGAATTCACCTTTCTCTTCTCTCACAGCCCCAGAAAAAGAAAATCAAAAAAGATCCCATGGCCAAGAAGCGGAAGCAGACGAACAGCTCCGACGAGCCCGACAGCAAAGCGGCGAAAACGGACGGGTCTGATAACTCTGACTCGGATAATGGTAAGAGGGGTGTGAACCCCAGGCTGGGCTGGGCTGGAAGGGACCCCAAGGATCATCAAGTTCCAAGCCCTCTGCCACAGCCAGGGCCACCAACCTCCAGGCCTGGAGCTGGACAAGGTCACCCAGGACACCATCCAACCTGGCCTTGAAAACCTCCAGGCTTGGGGCATCCAACACCCCTGTGGGCAGCCTGTTCCAGAACCTCACCACTCTCTGCCCATGGGAAGAACTTCCCCTGATCTCCAACCTGACCCTTCCCTCCTCCAGCTTCAATGCACCCCCTTGTCCCACCACTCTCTGCCCTTGGGAAAACCCAATTCCCCTCCTGTCCATATGTTCCCTTTAAGTCCTGGGGGGCTGCAGTGACACCCCCCCACACAGCCTTCTCCAGGCTGCCCCAGCCCAGCTCCCTCAGCCTGTCCTCACAGGGGAGCTGCTCCAGCCCCTGAGCATCTCCGGGGCCTCCTCTGAGCCCTCTCCAACAGCTCCACATCTCTCAACTTGGAGGCCCCAGCTCTGGACACAGGACTCCAGATGGGGCCTCCTGAGGGCAGAGGAGAAAGGGACAGTCCCCTCCCTGTCCCTGCTGCCACCCCTCTGCTGCTGGAGCCCATTGGCCTTAGAGCTGCAGGAGCTCCCTGCTGGCTCATGGTCGGTCTCTCATCCACCGATGACCGTGTCCGTCACGGCCGCCGTGTTTTGCCCCACGCTGTGGCGTGGGGTCGCTCTGGGTTGCTTCTCATTGCACTGAGTGTGGTGTTTCCTTTCAGAGGAGGGGACAGAAGGAGAATCAGGAGAAAAAGAGGAGAAAGAAGGATCCAGGGGTGTAAGTTACTCTTGAAAACCATTTTATCGTGATGAAAAGCCGTTGTTCTGGGTGGAGGTGGTGAGGGTGGATCCCTGGATTCCTGTGTTCTTCCCAAACTGAGTCCTGGGGAGAAACTCAGACAAATTGGGGAAGCATCTGGAAGCAAAATGCTTCATCCTACACGATGCCACGTCACTGCAAAGTGCTTTAGGGCATCAAAACACCCCAAAATACCCATGTGCAAAGGGATTTAAACGAGGAAAAACCCCAAAAATCAATTCCCTGCAACGTGGAGGATCCAAAAGCTCCACCCAGGGGCTCGAGGAACCTTCTGCCCTTCATCCTGGTGTGTGATTAAGGTTAAGGTGCAGGTTAATCTCTGGGATTACGACCTGCCGGCGTCTCTGGAGCGCGGTGTCGCGTGTGGGTGCTTGAGGAGGGTCTGGGAGGGCACAGATCCCACCAGATTCCAGCCCTGTGATGTCTCCAGATGGATTTAACTTTCTGACTTTGTGTTTTTAGGAGGGGGAAGATGAAGAAGGAAAAGATTCAGAGAAAGGTGAGTCAGCTTGTGCGATGCCGGGTGCAGTTTGACCCCTCCAGTTGAGGCCAGAAGAGGTTTCCAATGAAATCCACTGGTTTATTTGGGCTCTTGGAGGTCTTGGAATCTGTTTGCTCCATTTGTCTTGTGGCTTCACCATCGTTGTGTCTTGGTGACCTGAGCTAAACCACCTCACCTTCTCTATGAAGGGTGATTTGCCCCCAAATCCCCTGGGGATATCAGAAGTGGGGTCCTACAAACCAGAGCAATTGAGGTTTTTGTGTGTGATTGAATCTCTGGAGAAAAATGGGGAGAGAGGGGAGCTCTTCCCTGGGTACCAGATCTTTGGATCTTCAGGATGACACCTATCAGATCAGATGGGGAGATGGGGACCTGGCTCAGCTGTAATGTCTGTGTTTAGTCAGGTGTGTCCCATCCTTTGTGTCTGCTCAGGGATAAGGAAATGCTGTAAAAATGCTGCTGGGAGGAGCTGGATCCCTTGGCCACAGGTTGGGGAACCTGGTAGTCAGGGTCAGAAGAGGAGGCTCTGGGGAGACCTTCTAGTGGTCTTCCAGGATCTCAAGGGGGCCTACAAGAAAGATGGGGAGAGGCTGTTCAGTAGGGCCTGTTGTGACAGGACAAGGGCTGATGGTTTCAAAATAGAGGGAGGGAGATTTAGATTGGATATTAGGAAAAAGTTCTCTCCTGTGAGAGTGGTGGAGCACTGGAACAGGTTGCCCAGGGAGGTGGTGGCTGCCCCTGGATCCCTGGAGACGTTCAAGGCCAGGTTGGATGAGGCCCTGAGCAACCTGATCTAGTTGGGGGTGTCCCTGCTTCTTGCAGGGGGGTTGGACTAGATGACCTCTGGGGGGTCCCTTCCAACTCCAGCCATTCTGTGATTCTATGATATCCAAAGGGAGCTCAGAGAAGCAGGAGGGCTGGGAAAAACCTGTTGGCAAGATCCAAGGGGGGATCTTCACTTCCCATCTCACCAGTGGGTGGCATAAATCCAATCCCTGGATCCTCCATCAGGATGGACAGAGGGACAACCAGCTTTACTGTCCCACAAATAACCGGTGTAAATTCACTCCCTCACCCGAGTGAGGCTGCGGTGCCAGCGTGAGCTTTAATTAATACTTAAAACCTCATAAGACCATTGGTAATAAATGGGAATTAAACCACAGAGATGAGAAACCACCCTCTGAACCCTCCTCCCATGGTTCTCCCATCAACCTTGTCCCAGTGCCAACATTTCTGGGGTGTGGGGGGAAGCAGTGTCCCGGGAGCGAGGGGTTGGTCTGTCACTGGTGGGTCGAAGCAGCTCCTTGATGGTGTCTCGTGAGTCGGTCACACAGTGACTGAGCTTGGTTAAGGGAATCCTCTTGAATCAGGTGGTGCCCTGAGATACAACCTGCTTCTAACACTCAGGTGCTTTAACGATCCAAGAAGAGATCAGTCAGATCAAACGCAAATTGCAGGCGGGCAAGAAGACTCAAGAGAGGCAGAAGAAGAGGCATCGGGATCGCATGGTGGAAAGGTAACAGCTCCTGGTTTGTTCTGGTTGGGGTGGGGTTAACTGGTTTTGCTCTTTGATTTCACTCTCTGGGACTGTTCTCTGGGGTCTGTCTGGTGCCAGTGTGTCCTAGAGTGGGAGGGGATTCTCCCCCTCTACTCTGCCCTCGGGAGACCTCACCTGGAGTGCTGTGTCCAGTGCTGGATCCCCAACATGAGAAGGACATGGAGCAGTTGGAGAGGGGCCAGAGGAGGCCACAAAGATGCTAAAGGGGCTGGAGCACCTTTCCTACGAGGACAGGCTGAGAGAGTTGGGGCTGTTCAGCCTGGAGAAGAGGAGGCTCCAGGGAGACCTTCTAGTGGTCTGCCAGGACCTCAAGGGGGCTACAAGAAAGATGGGGAGAGGCTGTTCAGTAGGGCCTGTTGTGACAGGACAAGGGCTGATGGTTTCAAAATAGAGGGAGGGAGATTTAGATTGGAGATTAGGAAAAAGTTCTCTCCTGTGAGAGTGGTGGAGCACTGGAACAGGTTGCCCAGGGAGGTGGTGGCTGCCCCTGGATCCCTGGAGACGTTCAAGGCCAGGGTGGATGAGGCCCTGAGCAACCTGATCTAGTTGGGGGGTGTCCCTGCTTCTTGCAGGGGGGGTTGGACTAGATGACCTCTGGGGGGTCCCTTCCAGCTCCAGCCATTCTGTGATTCTGTCAGTTGTAGAAGCTGCTTTGCTCTCCTGCCTTGCTGTCCATGCTTCAAATATTAATAAAGCTGGGGAGAACCTCTGGGGAAGCATCCTGTGAAGTCTTGGAGACTTCCATGGCTTCCAGAGCAGAGGGAGTAAATCCAGTGCGGTGTTGAACCGGTTTGACGCCGCTTCCCTTCGCCTCTTGACAGGATCCAGTTTGTGTGTTCGTTATGCAAATATCGGACCTTCTACGACGACGAGATGAACAATCACCTCGAGAGTAAATTCCACAAGGAACATTTCAAGTTTGTTGGAACCAAACTGCCTCAACAAACAGCTGATTTCCTCCAGGTCAGCCTCTGGTTGTGTTTTCATCCCCTCAGTTTCAGAATAGTTTGGGGTTATTATTTCAGGGATGCTGTAAAACTGAACTGCTCCTCTTAAGTGTTGGAAACTGCTGGAGAAAGCAGAGTAAATCTGGATTAAAGTATCAGTGGGACTACTAGGGATAATATATAATAATATAAATAATAATTGTAATAATAATATATAATAAATTTTAATTATGTTAAATAATATAAATAAAATCCTTGCCCAGTACAGATTTTGGGGGCAGGATGGGGGATTTACACACTGAAGGATGATGCCTGGTGGGATTTGCAGGACATTTAGGATGAGCCTGCTGGAGACACTCCTTAGTTGGGAGAACAGGAGGGGAAAGGTGCCTAATACCAAATATTTTTCTGGACAGGAATATGTTGCCAATAAAACCAGGAAAACTGAAGAGCGTCGTAAAGCGATTGAGGACATCAACGCTGTCATTCAGCAGATTTACAGGGACCAGGACCTTACACAAGGTAAGAGTCTCCCTGAGAGCTCCTGAGTGGTGTTTCAGCTGCAGCAACTCCTGAAACAGCAAAACAACTGAAACAAAACAGAAGGGGAGGGAGGAACCTGCTGAAGAGGAAAACATGGAAGATGGAGTGGGTGTTTTCCACATAAGGTTATTGCCTGGTTTTGTAGACGCTGGATGAGCGGTTTGATGAAGGAGAGAGGATTTTTCATGGAACCCTGGTGATGCAGCCACACCTCGTGTCACCATGGTGGGTGGCCAGGCCACCAGTGTTCTGTGGCCATGCAGAGCAACCACTCCTCCTGCTCCCTGAGAGGACTGTTTAGAAGCCCTTAGAAGGGTTAAAAGTGGGATTGTGCTGGTTCAAAACAGGTTTATAATGCAGAGATGGGAGTAAAACCTGGGAGTGACACAAATAATCTTGTTATTTTTCCACTCCTGTCTCCTGTTTCAGATGTGGGCATGGAGCACTTCATTAAGAAGGTGGAGGCTGCTCACTGTGCTGCCTGTGACCTCTTCATCCCGATGCAGTACGGCATCATCCAGAAGCACTTGAAGTCGCTCGACCACAACCATAACCGCAGGGTGAGTGGGCAGATGGGTGCTTGGGGGCAGCCACAGGAGTGTGGATTGGGTGGGTTGAGTTGGTGAAACCAGGGAGAACCTTTGCTTCATCCCCATCAGTGCTGTTCTCCATGCTCTGGAGTGAGTTTGAGCTGGTTGTGTGGCTGCAGAAGCTTCTCCTTTGCAGAAGTTGGCTTGGGGGGGAGGATTAACACACCTTCAGCAAAGCCTTGTGTTGGGTCCTACACAAGATCCTGTGTTTCTCACCCTGTTTCTTGCAAAAACCCAACCTTCTGACTTCCACACATACACATGGGGTGACTTTGCAATGGCTTTTTACCCACAAGCAGCAATTTGAGGTGATGGCCATCCCCAACATGAGAAGGACATGGAGCAGTTGGAGAGGGGCCAGAGGAGGCCACCAAGATGATCAAGGGGCTGGAGCACCTTTCCTACGNTAGGAAAAAGTTCTTTGCTGTGAGAGTTGTGGAGCACTGGAACAGGTTGCCCAGGGAGGTGGTGGCTGCCCCTGGATCCCTGGAGACGTTCAAGGCCAGGTTGGATGAGGCCCTGAGCAACCTGATCTAGTTGGGGGTGTCCCTGCTTCTTGCAGGGGGTTGGACTAGATGACCTCTGGGACTCCCAACTCCAGCCAGTCCCTGATTCTATGATCTTTGTGGGGTAGAAGCCACCTGTTGGCACGTGACCACCCAGCTCTGCGTTACTGGGCGCAGTCTCTCAGCTTCAGTCCCCAGAGACTGAGAGAGGAAACGATTCCATGGGTGACAGTGGGTGAAACAACCCATGTGGCTTCTTTCCTGACTGATCCTTGTTATTCATGGGAGTTCTGTAGGAAATAACAGATTTTAGAACTAATGGAGTGCTGTCACCTACCTGGATATTTCATGTGCTGTGTCATCCGCTGCTGTGACTAATTAGTGGCCTCATAAATTAATTTAGGACAAAATCTTGAGTGGTTTTTATTCTTCCATACAGGCCATGATGGAGCAGTCCAAGAAATCCTCGTTAGTAGTTGCCAGGAGTATTCTCAACAACAAACTAATCAGCAAGAAGCTGGAGCGGTACCTGAAGGTTGGTAATTGTGGATGTAATTCCAGATTTCAGCTCTTGTCTCCTGCTTTGTGGTCTGCAGATGAGGAGAGCGAGGTGCCAGGCTCTGAACTTGGGCTGGAGACCCAACTCTTGGTTCCTCAGTGCTAATTTTAGCCTGGATTTGAGTTCCTGAGGTGGCATCTGCTTCCAGGGGCCACTTGCTTCAGGCTGAGCCTCTTGGGAGGGTTTGGTGACATGAATTCCTCGAAGCAGCTGGAGATAAGCTCCCAGCAGACAGATGGTTTTTGTCTTTTTCAGGGTGAGAATCCTTTCACAGACGATCCAGAGGAAAAGGAGGAGCATGAGGAAGGAGAAGGAGGAGCTGGTGGAAGCGTGGAGGAAGGAACAGCAGAAGGAGCAGATGAAAACAAGGATGAGGAGGAAAATCCCGAGGAAGAAAACGCTGAGGAGGAAAATCCTGAAGAGGAAAATCCAGAAGATGAGGAAAACCCAGAGGAGGAAAATTTAGAGGAGGAAAATAAAAAACCTGAAGAGAACCCGGGAGGAGCTAAAACCGAGGGGGAGCAGGAAGCAACGGGGACAGAGCCGGAATCTGAGGCCCAGCCACAAGCACAAACGGAGGAGGAGCCAGCGGTGGGAAAGGGGGAGGAGAAGACATCCACACCTCCAGAGGAACCCCTCCCCGAGGAGGAAGAGCACCAACCAGTGGAAGGGGTGGAGGGAGAGGATGAGGAAGAGGAGAGTGAAGAAGCTGCTGCAGCACAAGTGGACGAGGATATGGTGTAAACTCTGGATGAGGAACTGGCTGTGGAGAAGACCTGACGTATTTTGTCGTGGTTTTTGGTTTGTTTGTTTGTTTTTTTTTTTAAACCCATAACTGTATCTGTGAATTTCATAGCACATATTTGAGTTCTCATCCTACTAAACTCACTTAGGCAGTGGAAGCCTTGACCTGTAAAGTGAATTTTTGGGGTTATTTTTTTTTGTTTTTTGATTTTGAAGGGGGGGGTGGTGTGGGGAGGAAATAGAGGAAACTTTATGTTTTTTTGTTTATTTTTTACCAAAACCTCATTCTAGTAGCTAGGTTTTGTGCAGTCTCTGTTTTTTAGATGGCTTTGTACTAGGAGAATTTCCTTTTTGAGCATGTGTGCAGACCAGTGCTACTTCACCTCACCATCTGGCAATGGAGAACATCTCCTGCCCCTCAACTTGAGACTTTTCTCTATTTAAGGAAGCTGTGGTATGTCCCTGTCGTCCCTTCAGGTCCTGGGGGGGTTCTTAACACCCCCCCTGATGTTTTTTTCTTTTAACTCAGAGCGAAACTTGGTGTCAACGTTGTATTGTTTGTAAAACACTTTGGTTTTAAAGGTGAATGTTTTGGTGGGTGGAGATAAAAGGACTGTCCTGAGACGACTGGTGCCTCTGCCTTAATTTCTGGTGGCCTGGTGGAGCTGGTGTGTGAGTTTGGAGGCTGAGAACCGCTCTGTGACCCTCGTGTCTCGGTGTTCTGGGTCGTTGGTTGGGTTCCACTCGGCTTTTTCCTCTTCGGTGCGGTGGCTGGAGCCAACCTCTTCACCTGTGGTAGCTTGGCTGAAGGCATCATGGGTCACTCCTCACCTGGAGGGTGGATTCTCCTTCCTGAAACGAGGGAGAAATAAAGAAACTGGTTTTCATGACACCCCAGAGGTTGGTTGGGCTGCAGAGAGAGGCGGCCGGTGGCTTTTCCTGCTATATGGGTGGATGGATAAGGATGGGCCTTGCCTGGGATCACCAACATGATGCCACATCAGCCTTCCAAACCTCCAGCTCCTCACAGAGGAGTTTCCCCCAGGAATGGGCAGAAGAGGAGACAAAAGCATTACTGTGAAGACCAAAGTGCTGATGCTGCTCGTGACCTCAAACCTTTTCCCGCTGCGCCAGTTGGATCCTCGAGCCAGGAGGCCCCAGCGGGATGCGGAGATGGATGAGCCACAGTCTGTGAGAGTTTCACCCACTGTGTGTTGGGGAGACTCATCCCCACAAAACCAGCGCCCTCAGGTCCTCAACTGCTTAACCTGGTGCTGGCCCATCCCTCTTCCTGAGCGCTGCTTCCCTCTCCTGCAGCTGGACACCTCTGGCAGAGTTCTTTTTCAAGGCATAATTAATAGCCTGAGTTGCTAAATAGCTCATTAGTGCTTGAATGAATTCCTCTTGTTCTCTGTTGTGATTCTGAGGTGTTGGGTGTCAGGGAGTTGGCTGCTGATTCCCAGATCCCACTTTGATGTGTGTGTTGAGTTTATTACCACAGTAATTACCACACTGAGTGTCCTGAAGGCTGCTCTTGGCACCAGGGGATACTCTGGAAAGGGCATGGGGTTAAAAAGCTGCCTCACAGCCCCATCTTCACACCCGGGGGCTTGGAGGGCAGGTGGGCACACAGCAACCACCATCACCAGCTCCAATGCAGCCTGTCCTGAGAAGAGCCTTGATTGTGTCTCCTTTTCCTCCTTGATTTGCTGCAATTTCCAGGTTTTCTCCTGCATCTCTTTGCTGAAAGTCTCCCACTGAGGTAATTAACTGATCCCATCCCTGTGGAAAACAGCTGAGTTTGGTTTTGAAGCGTTAAGACCAGCGTTTGGCTGGGGCTCTGTTGTGTGAGCCATGGTTGGGATTTTCAGCAAGGGAAATCTCTTTGGTTTAAGGTTTGCTTGAGAAAATCAGGATTCTTTAATGAGGGGTGGGCTGCATTTAACTTTAAACATGGGGTCTGGAAAGGGGGGAGGTCTCTGAGCCAGCCTTTCTTTGTAAAACCAGGCAAAAAAAACCCTTTATTTGAGAAATATTGAGTTACACCTTCCTTGCAACTACCCCATCCCACTTTATTCCCTTTCCTTCATCCTATTTCTCAAACTTACTGGCTGGAGATATTAATTTTGAGATGAGGGACCAGCAAGAGGTGCAGGTTGTGTGTTAAATATGCTGCTTCCCAGCTGTTTTTTGGGGAGAAAACTCTTTTATCTCCTAGTCCAGAGTGTTTGCAGCTCCTCACACCCCCTTCTCCTCGCTCCAGACGTGTTGGCATCGAGGGAAACACCTGCAGAACTTCCAGCAGGGAAGATGGAGTTTGGCCTGTGTGCTGCTCCAGTCATCTCCTACCTGTTGGGTTTTCCACCCCAGTTGTTAAAAAGGGGAGGAAATAAAACAGTTTATCAGCACAGGATAATTATGTAATTAATTCCTTTCTTGTAATTAATTCCCTTCTTGTGTAACTGGGGTGCAGCTGCCTCNAAATAAAACAGTTTATCAGCACAGAATAATTATGTAATTAATTCCCTTCTCGTGTAATTGGGGTGCAGCTGCCTTGGTGGTGGAAGGAATATGTTGTGTCATCTTACCAGAACCCCGTTTTCCTCTTGTGGAGGGGAATTCTATCCCTTCCACCATCCCTTTTAGATCAAGAGGTGCTTTGTGTGTTTCACACACTTCCCTGTGCTGTTCTGCTGTGTGTTCTACCTGTAATTAACTGTCCAACAGCTCTTCCCTCGGCCTCTGGGCTCCACATTCCCTTCAAAGGAGAGGTTGAGTCCTGGAAGGAGCCCTGGAGCAGCAGCTGGTGTCTGCAGGGAGGTGCTGAGCCCAGAACACAACCTGTGCTGCTGTGTCCATGAGGTCTGGGCTCACCCAGCTCCTCAGTTGTACCAGAACTGGGTCTTTTACCCAAATTTCTGCTGTGGGTTTGTGTTGAGAGCCCAAATCCTGGAATTCTGCACAGACAGAGCCGCTGCGTGGGAAACGGGTTGTGTGTTATGGTTTTCACTGCTCTGGGGTGCAGGCAGCAACCTCCAGATGTCTGACAACAATTAATCATTCCATAAAATCCTCCTGGAGCACTTGGAGCTGGTGATGAGCTGCAGGAACAACCTCAGCCCTGGAGATCTGTGGGGTTGGAGCACGTGAACTGGAGGAGAGACACGGCAGCAGAAACCATCCAGGAAGGGCTCAGAGATCTCGGTGGGTGCAAAAATCCTTCTGTGCCAACTTCCCTGGAACTGTTGTCCCTGAGGGAAGTATCTCTTAAAGCCACCATCAGGTAGAGCTCAGCACAGCTCCTCATGGTGGCTGTGAGGGATTTGGGATGTAGGTGCTGTGCATTGGCTGTCACTCGGTGTGATGGTTTTCTGGCTGCCACTGCTTTTCCTTGAGGAAAAATGAGGTGAATTACTGCTTCAGCTCCACCCTGTGTTCATCTGCCAGCTCTATCCTGTTGGAGCACAAGCAATTAAGTGCAGTAATTTATGCAGCTTGGCATAAAGAAGGGGTTTTATTTTCCCTGGAATATCCCCATGGCAGCTACCACTGCCCTACCCTCTGTGCTGGCCCTGGCACAGGGGTGGTGGAGGATTTAACTTGGATTTTCTGCTTGTTCAGCCAAGCTCTCAGTTTCTGCTAGTGCCCCTGGGGTGTTTTATCATGTTAGTTAATAATTAGAACCATTCTAACGACCTGGGGTTACAAATCCTGTTGGATCACCCCTGTACTCGGGGCAGCCTGCTCCTTTTTTTTGTTTTCCTCCTGTAGCACCAAAGCAAGAAGGATCCAGGAAGGAGATTGCAGGGAAGAGTTGGGGAGAGAAAGGGCAGGAGGTTTGGAGGTGAGTGGTGGGTGTTTCAGAGCAGTCAGCCCTCTCTCCTGGCAGGATTTCCTGTGGGTACATCCAGCCTCGAAGCATTCCAAGGTCTTGGAGGCCATGGGGTGCATCTCCCAGTGAGTTTTGAGGTGCTGGGGTGTCTTAGGTGTCTTCACATTCACTTATTTTCACTGTTTTAGATAAGAAACACGTGAGCAAGACTTTAAATGCTATGAAATTGAGGATTTCTTTCAAAGCACATCACCCAGAGCATTGTTTTGTAGATGTTTCTGGGGTGGAAATCGATATGGGATCTCCAAGTGTTTCTCTGAGGAATGGGAATAATGGTGGGAATGGGTGAGGCTCTGATCCTGCTCCAAAATGGCCGCTTGTCAACGCAGACTTTAACTCCTCCCCTCTTCCTTTGAGGAGGAACTGGAGTCACCTCAGCTCTGATACCTGCCTGCTGTCCAGCTTTCCAGATTTAAAGGGCAAATTCTCTTCTCATCCATCTCCTACGGTTCTACACAACCACTTTGTGCATTTATCCACCACTTTGGTCTAAAATGTTTGGAGTTTTCTTAGTTGGCCTCTCTACTCCCCACCATTTTTTCCTATTTTCCCTAATTTTCTTAAAAAAAACCCCTCCATTATCAACTTCTGCTTGTGCCTTTCTGGTGTTTTGAAGGCTGGAGTAACCCTGGGAGCTTTAATTTCCCCCTCAACACGTCTCTCAGCGCATCTGCTCTGTCTCCCATCACATTTTCTAGGCATTTGCGGCCGCAAATTGCGACTGTCCTGTGTGGGTGGTTGTTCCTCACACGATTCAAAGTGTGGAAATGTCTTAAAATAATTTAAAAAGCAGGAAAAATCGAGGAGGGGGAGGGATAGAAATCCCCTGAGCAGCACCCGTGGCTGAGCTGCCTCATGGGGGGTTTTACCCTCCGACATTTGACCTGATGCTCTTCTTCTGCCTTCTCTCCCCTCATCTCTTGTGGTTCCAGATTTTCCAACTGGAATAAAAGATTTTTCTCCTACTTCCACATATTTTTGAGGCTGAGATGCCCCACTCCTTCATGATTTACCTCATTTCTAGCCATTTTCTTTCATAATTTGAAGTAAAAGTGGCTTCTTTGTAAATTGGATGCACCAGCAGGGTTGAGTTTCTGGCCTACTTAAGCTGAACAGGTTTTATTTCTTAATAATTATTATTAAAAGGCACTGTAGAACAGTGTT
This sequence comes from Heliornis fulica, assembly GCA_013399135.1. Taxonomy (NCBI): domain Eukaryota; kingdom Metazoa; phylum Chordata; class Aves; order Gruiformes; family Heliornithidae; genus Heliornis; species Heliornis fulica. The sequence goes on along the minus strand of VXBZ01002461.1, from coordinate 1,064 downwards.
GATAACTCAGTATGTGTTAGGCTGCATTGTACCAGCTCTCCATCAGGTTGTGTGACTCCCCAAATAGGAGAGAGCATTTGGGCTCTGGTCAGGGCTGGGGGTGCAGCGATGGGCCTCACCTGGAACCTCCACCTGCTTCCCCCTCTGTGGAAAGATCCAGATACAGAAGTGAGTTAGAATCAGAATGGCTGGAGTTGGATGACCCCAGAGGTCATCCAGTCCAACCCCCTGCAAGAAGCAGGGACACCCCCAACTAGATCAGGTTGCTCAGGGCCTCATCCAACCTGGCCTTGAACGTCTCCAGGGATCCAGGGGCAGCCACCACCTCCCTGGGCAACCTGTTCCAGTGCTCCACCACTCTCACAGNCCTCTGGATGCAGCCCAGGGTGCAGTTGGCTGCTGGGCCCCAGAGCACATTGTCGGCCATGTTGAGCCTCTCACCCCCCAGCACTCCCCAGTCCTTCTCCTCAGGGCTGCTCTCACTCGAGTTGGTCTTTAAGAGTCCAGGCCAGCAGCCTCCAAACATTTTTGATCACAGCCACTTACTGGAAGGTTTTTCTGAGCAGGGACCACCCTCTCTACACGTATTTATTTACAAATTACATTCACCTACTCTCATAGCTCTGATATTCCTGCACCCCAGGGGATTCTCCTGCTTTAGAGACCACTGGTTGAGGCTCTAGGCTACATGGCTCTAATCCTCTCCTTCCACTGTTGTGTCAAGTTTTATTTTCAGACTTTTGGGGTGATGAGGCTTCTACTGGTTTCACTGGTTGCTCTGGCTCGCTGTGGGTGAGCGATCGGTGATGAGTGTGGAGCTGTAGAGTTTGTGTGTGGAGAACCTGAGGAGGTTGATGTAAGAAAAGTAGCGAATTTCTCTCCACTTGTGCTGTAGAAAATGAGTTGGGAAAATGTCACAGGCTCAGTGGTTTTAATGTGCTTTGAGGTGATCATCTGGCAAGGTCATGTGGTGCCTCTTTTCTACTCCTTTGTCTGTTCAGTTGTTTTTGGGTGTGCAAGGCCTCAGTCTGAGTGACAAGGGGCAACGGGGCCAAACCAGAGCA
>VXBZ01002454.1:11652-26705 GCA_013399135.1 Heliornis fulica | reverse complement strand
ATCTAGTTTAAAGCCCTACAGATTGGGTCAGCTACTTCTCTTCCCCTGGAAGTTAAGCCATTCTCACATACTCCTGTCAGGACTGATGTCTTGTAGAACCACCCCTGCCCAAAGAAGCCAAAGCCCTGTCTGAAGCACCAAAGAATTCATAGCCTGAAAAAGGGCTCGTCCGGGATTTGAACCCGGGACCTCTCAGACCCAAACTGAGAATCATACCCCTAGACCAACGAGCCACCTGTCTGTACCCTCCCCCTCCCCCTAACCCTAACAATAACTCTGATGTCTTCAAAATAACATATTTAGATGAGATCTAAAAACTAAATCCTTCCTGGGGAGGGTGGGGAGGCCCTGGCACAGGGTGCCCAGAGATGCTGTGGCTGCCCCTGGATCCCTGGAAGGGTTCAAGGCCAGGTTGGATGGGGCTTTGGGCACCCTGGGCTCATGTGGGGTGTCCCTGCCCATGGCAGGGGGTGGGAACTAGATGGGGTTTGAGATTCCTTCTAATCCAAACCAGTATGGGATTCTGTGTTTCTATTCTGTGTTTTCTGGTGATAGAACTAGAGGAAATGTCCTCAAGTTGTGTCAGGGAAAACTTAGGTTAAATATTAGGAAGAACTTCTTTACTGAGAGAGTCCTCAAGCATTGGAACAGGCTGCCCAGGGAGGTGGTTGTGTCCCCATCTCTTGAGGTGTTTAACAGACGGGGAGATGCGGTGCTTGAGGACATGGTCTAAGAGTAGACTTGGTGGTGGTAGGTTAATGGTTGGACTGGATGATCTTAGGGGTCATTTCCAACCTTAACAATTCTATGATTCTATATCTGTGGGCAAAACTGGGAGACAAGTTGATGTAAATCAGCCCTGTGCTTTAACCTGTAAACACCTGAAGTGTCTCTTTGCTGGGCTAATGGGGCTTGTGCATATTATTCCTGCTAAAGTAAAAACACATGTTTGTGTGGAGCTGTAATGAGGCTGAATTTCCAACAGAGCTGGTTTTCTCAGCAGATTAACTTTTCACTGGAATGATACAAAGATTATCCTGCTATCTCTGCCTATAACCTCCTCCCACTGAGTGTTTTGGTGAGGCTGCTATACTCCATTGTCCAAATTGTTTATGGTTTTAGACATTATTGTGGGTGGATGAGTGAATGGCTGACACCTGAGCTTCCCAGGAGAAACACACTTTTTCCAAGCCCAGGGAAACATAATTATTCTCGAGACACTCCGTTGGCCAACAGCACATGCAGGGGAGAAGTGATGCAAAAAAAGCAAATTTCCTAGAAAAACACACTAAACACAGATTTCATAGGAGCAAGTAGAAGCTTTGACTTATGTGGTGAGACTACCTCAGAAGTAGATGTGTCTCTTGTAGTTTTTTTGTTTCTCTGTCACTAATGTCTCTTATAGAATCATAGAATCACTTGAGTTGGAAGAGACCTTTAAGATCATCAGATTCATCCACAGCCTACCACTGCCTAGTCCACTTCCAGATCATGTCCTTCAGCACGACACACCTTTTAAATCCCTCCAGGGATGGTGACTCCACCACTGCCCTGGGCAGCCTGTTCCAATGCCTGACAACCCTTTCTGTCAAGAAATTCTTCCTGATGTCCAACCTATATCTCCCTGATGCAATTTCAAGTGTTTTCCTCTTGCCCTATCACGTTTTACACAGAAGAAGAGAGTAACCCCCACAAGGAACAGGCTGCCCAGGGGGGTTGTGGAGTCTCCTTCTCTGGAGATATTCAAGACCCATCTGGACCCACCTGTGTGACCTGCTCTAGGGAACCTGCTTTGGCAGGGGGTTGGACTCAATGATCTCTGGAGGTCCCTTCCAACCCCTGTGAAATATTTCTGAAACTGAAATCAGGTGGATTTTCTGGAATGTCTGGAAGTGTTAATGTCCTTGCAGACAACAGAGGTAAGCAAGTGCCAAAGGATGGTTTAAGCAGAGACTTCTCTGAGTCTTTATATAGTCTGGGGTTTAGTCATCTCTGCCCATTCTCACAGAGTAACCCAGGTCATTTGTAGGACCTGAAGTGCAATACTGATAGTGGTTGATGACATCTTGACTAAGCTACACTGATCAAGCATGAATGTATTTCTTTGGTCTCCTGCCACCTCTTTTCTTCCTGTCTTACATGAAATATCTTTCAGCTTTTCCCTTTTGCTCTTTGAGCCTCTTGTTCTCTTGACTCAAGCCCTGTCCCCTTGCTTCTTTTTTATTCTTAAAATTGCTCTGCTTTGCGTCTGCTTTGGCCCAAGACATCTGTTGTTCCTTCTGTTTGATACCTACTCCATTGAAGGCAAGTGATCCTGTAGCCCAAGGCACTCTTAGTTTCTGAGGTTATGACCTTTTATGCAGAAGCATTACCAAAGGAATATGTTTTTAAATACTCTTTCTGGAGGAAGTCCTCAGGTGTGCTCATGCTACCTGAGAATCTTTTTGTTCTCTTCCTGCATCTATGTCTCTCCAATTGCTGTTCCTACTCTGTTTATTGGAAAAGTATGTAAACAGAAATATTTTTACGTGGAGACCAACATTACCAGTTCTGATGTGTCTGCCAAGTGCTCGTTGTCCTTTGCATAAGATAAAAATCTTAATGGTATAACACCCTTTGTCATGAGATTCATCCCAGCTTGGGCTGTTACTACACTGTATGGGAAGATGATGAAATGTTAACGGTAGCAGCAATTGTAATATTAACTGTTCCTCTGTACCACATCCTTCAGTCTTAAAGCTGTTACTTAACTTTCTCCTTGCTCTTACTGCTCCACAGAGAAATTGTAGTTACAATGCTTTTAACTTGTCTGATTTTGCTACTTTCTATGGTGCTTCTTGCAAAATAAACATATAAAAAAATCCTCAAAATTGCCACCCTCACTCCTTCTAGTCAGAGCACAGACATTTGATCTAACCCACTCCCATACTTCAGCATTTTCCACCCATTGCTTCCTATGCAATTTATTTTAATCAATCACCAATTGCTTCCACTGTGATTTTCCACACAGCCCTGCAATGTAGTTTCATTGGTGGCAGTAACATGTGAATTATTTTTGACCAATAATTTAATACCTCCTCTTTTCCTTAGGCACAGGGTGATCTCTCAGACTTGGGGGACATATGCTGCTAAAAGGATGGAAGGGACTGTTGCTGCTATGTATTCCATTTCATCACCAGACATTGGCTCAGAGTTGACAGCTTTTTTTTTTGTCTTGCAAGCTGTGCTCTTGATCTGGGTCTGGTGTGATTGTATTCAGGTAGATGAGAGTGTTCAGCCAAACACCCTTTCCATGGCTCCATCTTCTCATTGCTTGCTCTCAGGCCACCAGACTCCTCTGGGTGCTCCTAGCACTGGCACTGCTCTTGTTCCCATCAAACACAACCAATTTCACACCTTGTTTTTCTGGTGCTTCTCTACATCCTGAAAGGGTTTACTTGCCTTTGGAAATTTTCCTCTGCTTTGTTCTGTGCTTTTATTTCCACTCTCCCATAATCCTTGGCTTTGTTTGCATTCTCCCTCTAATGCTCTTGTTTTGATGTTTGTCCAGCTCCTCCTTGTTTGCTTAGGCCTCCCAATAAGTTCCCTACTGTGTTCTCTATTGCTTCCTTAAATATTTCCCATCTGGTCTCTACTGAGATTTCTTTGTCATCCCAGATTAATGGTCTGAAACACTCTCCAAGCATTACCATCTCTGTCTCTCTCAGGCACTTGCCTTTTAACTTTGCAGGATCAAAATTTTGCTCCAGTGTCACCCAACTTTCCCTTGGGCTTTAATGCGTTCGTCATCGTTTCAATAAGTAATTCATGATTACTGCTGCCCTTCAGCATCACTATAGACTTTCACATCCAGCAGTGACTCTGTTGTGCCTTTTGCAGATAATCATGTGGCCCATCTGTTTTAGTGTGTGACCAGCTGGTGACCCCTTGTAAATCCATAAGGGACACAAATGCCACCAGTGATCAGACTATGCACCTCACAGCAACAACTCAACTTCTCTCAACAGTTCAACTCCTCCCAGGGCCACATGTACCAGCATGTTGCTATTTCTGCTTTCACCCCCTGTGTTCCCAGCTCTCACCTTCACAACTGCCTCATAACCTGGGGCCTCGTGCCAGATACCATCTTGATAAAATTTATATCTTCCTTTCTTTGCCACTTATTTTGGGGCATAATGTCAAGTCATAGCTAGGCAGAGATTACTGCAGGCTGCTGTAAATATTGCTGTGATGAGCCTCTCAGGCATTAGTTTCCTGTTTTCTGCAGAAGTCCTTATTCCTTTTGCACATGGAGGCAACACTACTCATCTGGGAGGTTGTGGCTGGGGAAGAAATAACCAAATTACCTGTGCCTCCAGGGTGTCTCCAGTTTGGCAGCTGAGGATGCACAGCTCAGCTCTGCTGCTCACTGCTCTGGGGTGAGAGGGAAGTCCAGGAGCCAATCTCAGAAGCTGTGTAGTGTGTTCATCCACCTCCCAAGCTCCATGACCATTTCCATGTGTTTGGGTCATCAGTCAGATCAAGTTACAGAACTCTTCCTGCAACATATTCTGGATATGTGCCTGTCTGGTTTTTGTGAAGACTACACCATCCTTTACAGGACTCATTGGCATGAGTCCCAGTGCCAACTTCATAATACAGAATCACAGTATCACAGACTGGTCTGGGTTGGAAGGGATGCCAAGGATCATTGAGTTCCAACCCCCCTGCCACAGGCAGGGCCACCAACCTCCAGGCCTGCAGCTAGACAAGGTTGCCCAGGGCCACATTCAACCTGGCCTTGAACACCTCCAGGGATGGGGCATCCACCACCAGTCTAAATCTTAGCATGCCTTCCACAACTCTTTTAACTGCTTTGACTTAAAGTCTGAGTTTTCTGCTACATACATAAACTGCCCAGACAAGGCAAAGTGAATGTTTTTAATAGCAGATGCAACCTTTTTTCTCTTTTTTTTTTGGCAAATTAGTGACACTTTGTTCAGTAATATTTGATGTGACATTTCTGGGTCATTCTTATCCATCACCTAAATATGAAACTGTAAAGGGTGTGAGTCCCAGCATAGGAGCAACCTGTCTTCCTTTTATTTTTAGGATATATGGTAAGATATTTATTAACATATTCTGAAGTAGGTAACACAGCAAACAGAGAGGATTCAGTTTGAAATTAAGGTATCTGTATTTAGGTTTCTGCATTAGGTGTCTGCATTAGGTGTCTGCATCATTAGGTAGGCATCTAAGCTCCCACAGCAGTGAATAGAAATGCATTTGCTGCCTAAACACAATCATCCAGTGATTTTTGAGATGCTAGCTGGGTCTTCCTGCTTCCCTACAGTTGTCAGTCCTTTAGGGCATGAGGGTGAACAGGTCTTTGTGTCATTTATGCCATATCATCCAGCACCACCTGGACATGCCAGACAAGAGATACCACCTCAAAAGGCAGTTGGTGTTTTCATTTGCACTGGCTGAGCCTCTATTCAACATTGCCAATGTACTCCTGATTCAGCTATGCAAAGGTGTTGGGCTTTAGATGGAACTGAAGCCCTTTGACCCATCAACCATGTGGACCAAACCTCCATCAACCGTGGTGCAGTCTCAGATGCACACAGAGACACTTATGTTTATGTGCCTCAGCAAAGTGCAACAGGGAAGTCAGCTACCTCAAGGAATGATGTCACCAACTTAAAGTAACCCTCTTCTGTTGCCACCTCAAAACATGCAAAGTTTGGATCAACAGTGGACACTCAATGCAATTTTCTCATAGCTCATTGCAGCATCCTCCCAGAAACAGCCAAAACCAAAACACCATGGGATTGCTCTCAGCTATGTCACCTAACCCATTGCAAAGTAGTATAAGATATGGCCAGAATGGTGGCCTTTGAGACTCACTTAATGATGTACAAATGAATAAATCCAGGGCAATTCCCACAACCTGCAGACAGACAGGTGATTCTGTGCCCTTGAGATCCCAAACCATAGGGTTCAAAATGGTCAGCAAACTAGAAACAGCAGTGATCCCTCATGTAACTTCTGAACAACCAGAGCATACCTGAAAACACTGTTGTGTAGGGAAGAGGTGAAATGAGATGAGCAGAGAAGCTTAGCCCATGTTTCTTCACATTCTCATGGAAAAAAGCAACCTGAAGCTGTTGCTTCTTGAGAGAAACACATTTAAGGGGAGTGATACCAATGTAGATCAGCTGTGATCTTTCTGTGATCATGGAGTTTGTTCCCTTCTGTGAAATGTCAATGCCAAGGTGTATATTGATTGCATATCATCTTCCTAACACTTAAAATATACAACACAACGGGGTCTAACCATGGCTGGAATAGGATAATGAAAGACAAAACCATCTGCTGATATATTTTTTTTTTCTTAAACAGCCATAGCCAAAGTCCCAACAATGTTTCAGAGATCTCAGGGTTGGAAGGAACCATTGTGATCCAAGTTCACCTGCTGCATCATTAAAGAAACAAAATTTCACTCATTATGAAGTCCACTGATATGGGGCTGACTATGCACATCTCAGGAGACCTCCTCTCTTGACTCACTGCTTCTTACAGGAACAGTCAATACCCAAATAGAAATATACACTTAGTTTTAAAAGAAACTGATAAGGAGTTCTCAAAATACAGAACTCAGAGTTTGCATTTATGAAAATCAATGAGATGTATCAAATTGTGAAAGTTACTCTTCAGGACATAACAATCAGTAAAACCATGGTCAGACCAGAGAGCTACCAAAACATAGAATCATAGAATGCTTTGGGTTGGAACAGACCTCAGAGATCATGTAGTTCCAACCCTCTGGCAGGGACATGGTTTCCTCTCCTGATGATTTTCTTGATTGTTCTTTTCTGCTTATGCCTTCAGGGGTGGCTTCAGCTTTTGAGTGATATCTTGCCCAACCAAGGGGTAGATGCATTCATTGGCTTAGACTACAAGATGGTACAGACCAGAGCATGGTTTGGCTTAGACTTGCTCTCCCCTAGCCAAGTGATGAAGCTTAGTTTTTCTTCCAGATACATTCACATCTTGTGACAGTGTTTTAAGCAGAGGCTTATTTTCTCTTCAGCTGCAGTTCACAGACTCTACAACTGAGCCATTCCAACAGATACAAGAAAGAGATGAAGATCATTACACCTCCCATTTTCAATATCCTGATGCACAGACTTCAATAGCCAAAAGATCCATCCAGAGAGACATGGACAACTAGAGAGGTGGGGCCATGCAAACCTCATGAAGTTCAACAAGGACAAGTGCAAGATCCTGCACTTGGGTCAGGACATTCTTCATTATCAGTACAGGCAGAGGATAGATGTAATAGACAGCAGCCCTGCAGAAAAGGTCTTGGGAGTACTGCTGGATGAAAAATTGGATATGAGCCACCAATGTGCATCTGCAGCCAACTGTGTCCAGGAGGATGGATCCAGGCTCTTCTCAGTGATGGCCAGTGATAGGACAAGGAGCAATGGGTCCAAGCTGGAGCATAGGAGGTTCCACGTGAATGTAAGGAAGTTCTTTTTCACAGTGAGGGTGACAGAGCACTGGAACAGGCTGCCCAGAGAGGTTGTGGAGTCTCCTTCTCTGGAGACATTCAAGACCAATGTGGACATGTTCCTGTGTGATTTAATCAAGGTGATCCTGCTCGGGCAGGGGGGTTGGACTAGATGATTTTTTGAGGTCCCCTCCAACTCCCAACAGTCTGTGTTTCTGTGATTATGTTGCATTTCCAAACAAGCAGACATAGAAAATGTGGTTTAGAAATAGTAAAAAAAATATCTCAGCAGCAACTGAACAACTTCCTTTGTCGTTCAACCTCCCCCCTAAATGCTTATAACAATGGAAATGAAATTGCACCTCTGGGCTGAGCTGCAGCCGTGTTCCTCAGAGGCTCCTTCAATCCAATTGGCAAAGGATGGGGTCTGGCAAGGCTTAGTCAGCTTGTGTTTGCAAAACACTTTGGAAATGAAAATTGCTGCTCAGCACTGAGTCATGCAGCTGTGGCTATGAAAAAGTGAATTCTGTGGAGCCTAGGAATACATCTGGATCCCTTGTGGAGAGCAATTGGGATCTGTGGGTTAAGTGTAGAGTTCATATTAGCAGCAATAACTCAGGATTGAGCTCTAGGGACCTCTGCACTATAGACTGCTTTAGGAAAAGTGAAGTCTTGGGTGGTTTTTTGCAGGCAGAATATCCTGTTTGGAACTGACTTTGGACATGTATTCTGCTCCCCAGTACGTTGGCAGAAGTATGGCTGTGTACCATGGAGAGAAGCACTGCAGGAAATGGAAGGAATCTGGTCAGCAAAACCAGGCATCAACTTTGGATTGGAAACCTTAGTTGGAAACAAGACCAAATGTTTCCACATCCAGGGAAGTTCTCATTGCCAGCTGTGGGCACAAGTGTCACCTGACTGCCACAGTAACTGTCCCACCCTGCCTCCTGTGCCCGTTGCTGTGTTGGTGATGACTCCTGCCTGGTAGGTGAGACACTGGGAGAAAAGAGACATGTAAAGACCCACTTCTCCAATGCTTCTGTTCAAGGAGTAAGGAGCCATTCAGCCATTCCAGGACTCACAATAACCCATGTTAATGACATGCTGTAGGTGCTTCTATGATCTTTTTATTTGCTATGACATATTTGCCATCTCTTCCAAAGAATGAGAGCTAAACATGCTATAAGTCACTGGATGTGAATATGCTTTTCATGGGACCTGATGATATGTTCCTCTGCTTCTTTTCTTCCAATTATGACAATTATGAAGTTATCCACTTATATTTCCTTTACTCCAATTATCTCTTTTTTTTTTTTCTTTTGAGAGAAAGGAAGGCCAATGGGTGGTGGTGGAGTGATGGTGGAAAGTAGAAGTTTCTGTTAAAAAAAACCCCTTGCTTTTTCTTTATTTAACTTTGGCATTGTGAGCAGATCCAAACAAACCTCCATCTGCAATGTCAATTTGGGTTGTACCGTCCCTCTGTTTGCAGGGAGAGTTCTCTGTTAGCCAACTGATTATTCTTGGAATAATAAAAACTTGCAGTTGGAACCAAAAGCCTGGCTGATGCAGACAATAAAGCCATGGGAAGGCATACAGAAAGGAGAGATCACTTCTGCTTTCCAGGCTCAGAGGTCTCCCTGCCTGTGTGGTTGATTGCTTTCACCCAGCCCAGAAGATCAAACCCTTTAAAACTAACCCAGCTACTGACATGGAATAAAAACTAGAGAATATGGAAGGAAACTCTACCTGAAATAGTGGCAATTCCTTCAGAGAGGGGGGAAGACAGGCAGGCTGAAGTTTGCAGCCCACAAGTAAGAGCTTGTGTAAGGAGCAGAGTTGAAACTGAAACCATGAAGAAAATTTCACCCTGTTTTACTCTAGAGATATGTAGAACTCCTAAGTTTTGGTGTGAATAATGCAGTGAGTAATACTACAGCAGGTGTTGTTGTGGCAAAACTGCATTAAAAAAGCAAACAACTAGGATGTCTTCAGGATGCATTTAAGCCTAAAATTCCCTTAAACATGGATTTAACACCAGTCCATGCTCAGAACATCAATATACACAATGTTTTCAATCACCTAAGCTCCAAATCCTTTTTACTCCTAAGGGTCTCAAGGGCTTTGCAAGCATTAACATGACAAATAAGGACACATCAAAAAGTGGATACAGTACAATACAGGGGCTACCAGTTAAAATAGCCTGTGATCTCATGATGTGCTGTCATCTCAGTTCCTCTCTAAAGCTGAGGGAGGAGAGAGCTCATGAACCATGTGGCATAAGGTCTAGTTTATCTCTGGAGCACCAGGATGCAGCTGAGCTAGGACAACCTGGCTGGTGCTTGGGGAATGATGGGTGAGCCTAAAAGAAGTAGGCATCTGATGTGTCTGATTGCTCTTAGGATTTCACCTCCATAAAGATAGCACAGAGAGGCTCTTCTCTTAAATTTAATAACGCCCAAAGTCTCAGCATATGGTTAAGATTTTGATCCAAAATTACTGTGAATCTCAATCTCAAAACAGTTGTTCAGCTCATCAAGAAAATGATTTTCTTTTTGAGACACTCCTCATCATTTTCCAAACTGTCAGGGGCAAGATGTCCCTCCCCTCTTCTCACTCTCCTTGGCATCTGATGGCCTTGAAGGCTGCTTGATGGTTAAGCATTTCAAGCTGCAGAGATGCTGCTGTGCTCTGTTCGAGGTTGCCAGCAGGGTTTGGCAGAAGAGCTAGATTCCTTGGCCTGGACCTTGACCACAAGATCATCTTCACATACCAGGAGCAGCCACTTGACACCAAATCAGGAATAAAGGAGAAATAGTCACACATATTTTGGCTTGCAAGACAAATGCAAGCAAAGATATTTTGCTTTTGAAACCACAAAATTCTGTGGTTTACAAAGAATTCCTTTTGCTTCTCCTGACAGTTCCTGTCCTCTTCTCTTCTTACCCCCTCACAGCTCATCACATGCTGTACTACTGGCCTTCCCTCATCATGCCCCAGATAAAAAAGCAGGAGGAAAGGATGTCCCCACCAAAGCCCCAGAACCCAGATGTACCCATTGGCTTTCTGTGGACATGCATGGTGACAAGCCCAAATGGGCAGGAGTTATATATTATGCAATCCAGATCACTCCTATCTTGGGTCCAGAACTTCTACAGCACTGTGTGAAAGAGAGGGCTAAAGCTCTTTAAATGCCCTCCCTCCCTGCTGCATCCCAATACTGACACCATTCCCACCGTTGTTTTCCACTTTCTCCATCCTTTGCTCATGATTTAGGAAGAGATGGGAAGATCTGAGGTAGGAGAAGCCACAATGCCAACAGTACAGCAGAAGAAGAGATTAGTTGGTATGGGAGGAGAGCTTGTAGAATGTGGTTCCCACTCCTTTATGCAGCCCTAAGAGATGACTGAGGACTTTATCTCACTCCAAAACCAAAATTCAGAGCCACACCATGGTTACAGACAGAGTCCAGCCAGATCCAAGCACCCTGAGATTGGGCACCTCAGAGCTTCTTCAGCTTTATTTCCAAGTCTGGTGCAGCTCTCCACACACACATGTGCATCACATCTTCCCTCACTGATTCCTGAGAGTGTTATTGCTCACTGGAAAAGAAAAAAAAAAATAATCTGATGTTCGTCTTTCCTCCACAGACCCTGCCTTGACCCCTCTTACTCACCAGTCCTTATTGTTTCCAATACTCCAATGTGTGTCTTTTACTCCAGCACCTCTGTGTAAACTGATACCAATCCCAGCAAGCTGTTCTCTTGCTTAGGAGTTTACTTTGCCAAACTGAAATTTGAGAAATTCAGACAAGGAAGAAATAGGAAGGGCAGTGGAAATTCCCTGGAGAACAGGATCTCCGAGAAGCATGGGAGGTCCTCAAGCACAAGGCTGGAGGAGCTCCCACCAGACACAGCTTCATCCAACCAACAGCAAAGGGTTCGATTTAGGACCTAGAGAAAACCCCCATGAATCTGTATGATGCTGAAGATTGGCACAATCTCTGTAAAATTCTCCCATACTCTGTAGGTTGATTTTACCCAGTAAAAACCCATTGAGAAGCAAACAAAAACTCAATCTTGAAATCCAAGACCTGAACTGAGCACAGAAAGTACTTCAGCCCTAGCAACCTAACAGCCTCTAAGAAGCTCACTGGGAACCTCTCTGATGACACTGAATTTATGGAGAAGGTTTCTGTGGGGATGGCACAGATGATAGGTGGGTACAGAGATATAGGGAAGGAGAGAGCAAAAGTGGTTGTGATTCCATTGTGTAAACCAGACTCTGAGTAATACAAGATCAAAACACTTCACTTATCTTTATAGCTCCACATGCATTAGGTTGGAAGGGACCTTTAAAGGTCATCTAGTCCACCTCCCCTGCAGTGAGCAGGGACATCTTCACTAGATCAGGCTGCTCAGAGCCCCATCAAGACTATCCTTGAATATCTCCAGGGATGAGGCCTCTACCACCTCTCTGGGTGACCTGTTCCAGTGATCTACTGCCCTCATATTGAAGAACTTTTTCCTAATATCCAACGTAAATGTCCCTTCTTCTAGTTTAAAACCATCACCTCTGATCCTGTTTCTCCATGCCCTTCGGAAATGTTCTTCCACAACTTTCTTATAGGCACCTTTCAGGGACTGGAAGGCCCCTAAGAGGTTCTCCCAGAGCTTTCTCTTCTCCACTTGAATAGTTTGGATGAGAGTGGACCAGTGTGCAAGCTCCTACTCAGCACCAAGAGAGCCATTCTGTTCTGCTACGTGGGTAGGTATCTCCTTCAAACACACCAGTCTCTTGGCATGAGCAGCTCTTAAAGCTTTGGGGCTTTCCAAACCATAACAAGAACCTCAGCAGGGGTGCACAGGCTGCTCTGATGTGGTAGATGGACAATGCTCCTTCCGCTGGTGTGGGAAAAACAGCTCTGAGTCAATGGAGCAAAGAAACAATGCATGCAATGGAAACATACTTAACCCAGTGGTTTTGGCTCGAGCAGAGAGAATTTCTCTCATGCCAGTAGCCTTTCATAGCTGACTTCAGCAGGGACTTCCTGGCCATATCTTGACAGGAACTTCAGCTCTGGGAAAATGCTCTCTGGAGGAATGATAGGAGCATTCAGCCCCACTGGCAGACAATAAATGGGAACTTGGGTGCCTAATTCTGGTTTGAGGATTCTTATGCTCCTTTTGTTCCTCTCTGAACAAGGCAACCTATGTGCAGACCACACTGGACACCCTGCAAAGCATTTCACAGAAAACCCCTTCTGCCTCTGCTAATCATGTGCCTGGGAGGAGAACTTTGGCTTCTGCTTGGATCAGAGATGAGCAGAACAGGTAGAGACTAGGCTTAGAGTCAAGGTCAGAACATATTGCTTTTTTTTTATTAGCCTCATAGACTCTTTATTCACCCTGCTCCTTCTCACCCTTTGTAGGACAGTTCAATATTACAGGTCCTGTTAATTATTCATCACAGTCTATATTTGCTTAGATGGCAGTTCACATCATGAACTCTCCTAACCTGCCTGATTGAGCCTTTCTGAGTTGTAAATTAGTAAAAGCCAAGGCAGTGCTGATTAATGGTGGGCACGATGAGCAGGAACTTCTTGCTTCATCTCTAAGCAGTTTCAGGATGACTTTGCAGTGTTTTGAAACATGCATGATTTTTGCTTATCGTTTTTGCCTCAGCACTTGAGCTCCAGACCCTTCCCCAGCTCTGTCGCCCTTCTCTGGGCACACTCCAGCATCTCGACATCCTTCCTGGAGTGAGGTGCCCAAGAACTGCACCCAGTACTCCAGATGCAGCCTCACCAGAGCTGAGGACAATGGGACAATCCCTTGCCTACTCCTGCTGGTCACACCACTCCTGATACAGGCCAGGGTGTCATTGGCCTTCTTGGCCTTCTTGGCCTTCTTGGCCTTCTTGGTCTTCTTGACCAGGGCTGCTCAGCGCACGTGCAAGGTTTGGTGTGGATTTTGAGGGATAAGCTGAGCTCCTGCTATCCTGGCACTTTGCACTCAGGTTTTCAACCTGGCCTAACTCCACATAAATTACATAATCCTTACTTGTCTCAACAGTTTAAAGAGGAGCAACCTCACTGGCGTCCAGGGAACCACACACCAGCAGAGAGCCAGCACAGACAAACTGAATGAAACCAGCCCCTGATGCAGCTGGGACTAATGAACTTGAGAGGAAAACATCTGCTTTACAAGAAGGTCAAAACCAGGCTACAAGCCAGGAAAGGAATTTGTGATCATGGTAAAAAAATCTCTGAAATGTCTGAATAGACCATAGATAGGAGCAGAAGAGAGCAGAGACAAGGCTGGATTGCATTCCTAGGGCAACACAGCATACATTAAATGCTTGGTGAAAGCTTCTGTAGCTTAGTTTCTGTATAGAGGAGCCATTCAACATCACAGGAATGTTGGTGAGACCAACTACTTGTCACCCCCTATGGGTTGTCACCCATAGGGGGTGACAAGTGTCCTCCATCTTTGTCTGAGCTTGAGGGTGGAAGATGAAGGGTTGTCAGGATTGTGGGTGAGGGCACTGTGTGCTGTTGCAGCAACAGGTTGTTGACATGATCAACAGCCTGTTGCTGCTTTAACCAGTACTTCCAGGGGTGGGGGAGATTAGCCTGTCCACAGACTGGACAGTACCCATTTGTAAATCTTTGGGTGCCACTGCATGTACAATACAGAGGTGTAGTGTCTCTGTCCAACTGGTTCCACAGTTGACTTTCCTTCAACCAGATTAATGCAAAACCCTGAAAAAAACGTGTCAGTGGAGCAACTTCACTGAGTGGAGTAAAGTCTCTGAGTGGTCTAAGGGTAGACTCATGGTCTAAGGGTAGACTTGGTGGTGGCAGGTTAATGGTTGGACTGGATGATCTTAGGGGTCATTTCCAGCCTTAAAAATTCTGTGATTCTATGGTGTACACCACATAGCAGAATGGGGAAAGTATGGTCTCACTTCTTCTGGTATAGCTGGAAGCCAAGGAAGGTCCTGCAAGTGGGGAGCCCCCACTGAGACAAGGGGCCAAACCCTACTTGAGAGGTGTCACTTGTGTGGCCTCAGGACATATGTTGGTGCTTCTTGGAGGAATTTCATCCTGTCTTCCCTGGTCAAGCAAGGTCCCTGCTGACCACCAGAGACTTTCATGGGCAATGACAGTGCTGCTATTCCTTGGTCTGTCTTCAAAGCCCAACCTGTACAGTAACACTGCTTCCTTTACCCTCTATGACCCATCTGATGTGCAAAGCAGGATGGGGTGACCAGGGAGCAGGAGGAAGAGCCATCAACATAATGCTGCAGCAAGGAAAGGAGAGGATGCTCCTTGAGTAGGTATGGTCCTCACCTTACTTCTCTGGGGAAAAAATGCATAGGGCAGCTGTGCTGCAACCTTTAGTATGTAGTTATCTCTCCAGCCACATCTTCTGGGCTTCATCTCCTCTGCTTCCTGACTGTGTCAAACATGGAGCAATAAAATCAGGGTAGTGGTAGGCTGTCTGTCTCCTGGGCTGCTCAGCATCTTTTATCATGTTTGCTCAGCTGTGGCTTTTTT
>VXBZ01002454.1:0-10724 GCA_013399135.1 Heliornis fulica | reverse complement strand
GCTGGATTGCATTCCTAGGGCAACACAGCATACATTAAATGCTTGGTGAAAGCTTCTGTAGCTTAGTTTCTGTATAGAGGAGCCATTCAACATCACAGGAATGTTGGTGAGACCAACTACTTGTCACCCCCTATGGGTTGTCACCCATAGGGGGTGACAAGTGTCCTCCATCTTTGTCTGAGCTTGAGGGTGGAAGATGAAGGGTTGTCAGGATTGTGGGTGAGGGCACTGTGTGCTGTTGCAGCAACAGGTTGTTGACATGATCAACAGCCTGTTGCTGCTTTAACCAGTACTTCCAGGGGTGGGGGAGATTAGCCTGTCCACAGACTGGACAGTACCCATTTGTAAATCTTTGGGTGCCACTGCATGTACAATACAGAGGTGTAGTGTCTCTGTCCAACTGGTTCCACAGTTGACTTTCCTTCAACCAGATTAATGCAAAACCCTGACAAAATGTGTCAGTGGAGCAACTTCACTGAGTGGAGTAAAGTCTCTGAGTGGTCTAAGGGTAGACTCATGGTCTAAGGGTAGACTTGGTGGTGGCAGGTTAATGGTTGGACTGGATGATCTTAGGGGTCATTTCCAGCCTTAAAAATTCTGTGATTCTATGGTGTACACCACATAGCAGAATGGGGAAAGTATGGTCTCACTTCTTCTGGTATAGCTGGAAGCCAAGGAAGGTCCTGCAAGTGGGGAGCCCCCACTGAGACAAGGGGCCAAACCCTACTTGAGAGGTGTCACTTGTGTGGCCTCAGGACATATGTTGGTGCTTCTTGGAGGAATTTCATCCTGTCTTCCCTGGTCAAGCAAGGTCCCTGCTGACCACCAGAGACTTGCATGGGCAATGACAGTGCTGCTATTCCTTGGTCTGTCTTCAAAGCCCAACCTGTACAGTAACACTGCTTCCTTTACCCTCTATGACCCATCTGATGTGCAAAGCAGGATGGGGTGACCAGGGAGCAGGAGGAAGAGCCATCAACATAATGCTGGGAATGCAGCAGGGAAAGGAGAGGATGCTCCTTGGGTAGGTATGGTCCTCACCTTACTTCTCTGGTGAAAAACTGCATGGGACAACTGTGCTGCAACCTCCAGTATGTAGTTATCTCTCCAGCCACTTCTTCTGGGCTTCATCTCCTCTGCTTCCTGACTGTGTCAAACATGGAGCAATAAAATCAGGGTAGTGGTAGGCTGTCTGTCTCCTGGGCTGCTCAGCATCTTTTATCATGTTTGCTCAGCTGTGGCTTTTTTTCCACTTTGCAGGAGTTTCCCTACAAAACAGAGGTGGTGGTGATGGTGATGGGGAGTCATTGCCTTCTGTCCCCAGCCTGAGAAGGGTTACACAGATTTAAAGTGGCAGGCAAGTAAATACAGGACATTTTTCTTGGAGATACAGGATCATAGAATCTTTTAGGTTGGAAAAGAAATTTATTATGATCAAGTCCAACCATTAACCACTAAACTATGTCCTTAAGCATCACACCTACATGGCTCTTTAATACCTCCAGGGATGAGGACTCCCCTCAGCCTCCTTTTCTCCAGGCTGAACAACCCCAGTTCCCTTAGCCACTCCTGCTCCTATCACACTTGTGTTCCAAACTCTTCCTCACTCCGTTGCCCTTCTGTAGACACACTCTACCACCTCAATGTCCTTCTGGTAGTGAGGGGCCCAAAACTGAACCCAGTACTCAAGGGGCAGCCTCACCAGTGCCCAGGACAGGGGGACAGTCACTGCCCTGGTCCTGCTGGTCACACCATCGCTGATACAAGCCAGGATGCTGTTGGCATCCAGACTTCTTTCTGTCAGTGGGACAGGGTCATTCTCCCAACCCCTCACCCTACTAACAGGAGATGTCACTGTACATTGTTATAGCCAAGAAAAAAATATTTTGGATATGACTTTAAACCTAATGGTTTAGTATAGGAATCTGTATCAGTGATGCTCTTCTGGCAGGCAAAGATCCTCATGTAGTGGTGTTGTCCCCATCCCATGAGTTACTGGAAAATGTGGGAATGGAAATAATTAAAAGCAGGAAATTACTCTAATGGCATGTTCCTATGGGTGTTTTCATTCTGATATATGAAAAAACCCAAACAAACCAACCTACCTCTGGTGAAGCATTGCATAGACAAACAGGGAGAGCTCTAGGTTTTTATTTTGTTATGTAGCCTGGGGGTGGAGTGTATTGGTGGTGTTATGGGCAGGTAGGCTTTGTTTTGGGTGTGAATATTAGGTTAATGTCTCTGCCCCTTTTGTGTTGGTGCTTGCACTACTGAGGGGAGAAAGCAATAGCCTTAATGTGGATTAGCTGTATTTCCTCTTTCTGGGAGATGTTGCAGCAGTCCAGATTTTCAAGTGGTCATCTCTCAGCATCGTGACCTCTTCCAAAAATCTGTGCCCTTGTTCTGGGAGCAGTCCTGGCTCCAGACTTTCCAAACACTCTACATGTGTCAGCTAATGGAAAAAAAAAAAAAGCAGGACTCAACAACTGAAGAAACACCATATCTCGAACAGAACAAAAAAGAGGTTTTTAGGAACTTAAATAAGAGCCACCTCCTCCACCAAACCAAACCAAAACAAACCAAAACAAAACACCAAACCAAACCAAAACAAACAAACAAAAAAAAAAAGCTACTATTTTGGGGAGGTGTGTGTGTGCTTCTACTTTCATTTTCTAAATGTCTCAGATCTACTCTTGATGGCTTTTATGGCAGGGGATTTGAGGCATTTCTCCATGCCATGGTGAGACAGCCTGCTCTGGTCCTCCACTCCCTGCCTGAGCAAAGCCCTCCTTGTCTGCAGAACTTCTCAGGGAAAGTTTCCTCCAACTGCTTGGCTGGGCATGCTGCCAGAAATACCAGCCCCTCTGGGCTCATCAGAGGAGACCTTGTACTACATTTTCCACTATACTTATCTAATCTTGGCTTTCGTCCATCTAGTGTTTGTGCAGTAATTACCTCACTAGGCAAAACAGTTCCACTGCCTAATTGTCTTCACTCTCAGGAAATTGTTCCTAATAGCCAGCTAAATTTAATCTCCCCTTCCTTGTTCAATACACTGCAGCAAACCTGCACAGCCCTTCTCCCTCTGCTTACAGTTCTATATGTGAAATGATTATATGGCATTATCTGCTCTTATTTCTTTAGGTCAAATATGCAAAGTTACTTTCTAGGACTTGTGTGAGTCACAACCATCATCCTTAACTCATTTTCCATAGGTTTATTTGAACTTCTTTCTGCAATCTTGCAGAACATGTCCAAAACTGAAGTGTGTTTGGCTCCCAAGTGCGTTGAAGTCATGAATCAGGCTACCACCAAACAAGTTTTATTTAAAAAAAAAAAGGATGTAAAAGGAGAGGAGTTTTTAAAACTTCATCTGGATCTTGAGCCTTGAGGGTTTTCTTGAAACTTTTTGTTGTCTTTCTATCACTGATGTATCCTTCATTTTCTAAATTGAAGGTAAAAGTTTGCAGATGATCAGGAAACTAGATGTTTAAATAAAATATCATGTATTTTAGTGAATGAGTTGTCATTGCTGGAACAGAGCAAGCTTAAGGGCATACAGCAGTGACAAGTCACTACAAACTGAAAGGATAGTCTTTATCCTCTTCTGATCTCTCATGAGCTTTATTTTGCAAACATTTTTGGTGGAGTATCTTCCTTAAAAAAGTCAGTAGATGTCAGGGAAATTTCCAACTTCTCAGCCTGAACACTGTCCCAAAAGTTTTGAAAACAGCAGCAAATAAAATCCAGAATTACTAAGTTTTGGCTGGTAGAAGGCCTGTAGGTGCATATGGTGGAGCTTAGTACCTGAAAGGTGCAAAGGTGATGGCTAGATGGACCAAGGATCAGATGGGGTTCTCCTATGGTGTGTGCTGTGCTAGGGAAAGTTATCTGGGACATCAGAACGAATTCATCTTTGACATTCATCAAATGACAACTGCCACATGAGAAAGGGCAGGAGCACTACTCCCAGACCCTGTCTCCTGAGAGATGACCTTCCCTCTGCTACTGAGGAGCACTGCATAAAAAGCAATTGTTTCCCATGGTATCTAACAGGAACTTCCCCTTAGTCAGCCCACACCAGCCTTCCTACCATAATCCTTGGCCATGGCCAGGTCCTAGGTACACTGTGTCTGTACATGTTCAGGTTGCTCTCCAACTCTGCCCTTGAACTTTATTTCTGGATCTATTGTGTCCTGCATTTTGCAGTCATTTTAAGATGTTTTGAGTGGTGTCGCCATCCTCTTCTCAACAGAGCAGGGTCAGGATATGGCATCAGGCAAGTGCCTCAGTGGGCTTGAGGCTGGATGAAAGGCCAATTTCCACGCTGTTTGTTCCAGTGTGCCCTCCCAAATGTGTCCTTGGCCACGGTTCCATGATGTAAAGTCCACATACCCATACATACCCATATCAAACTCACTTGTGTGAGGACACCCAGCTTACTGAAAACTCCACATAGGATCCTCAGATTCATGACATTGGTTTTCCAACATCTCCTTTTCAAGAGGTTTATAATTACTAATTTCCATCTCAGAGACATGGGAGTCTGGCACAGAAGAGCTTCATGATGGGAGTCAGTGGGAGGAAAAAGGGCTGTGTTTGAGTTCAGGGGATTGCACCATCCTGGTAAAACCAGTTTCTCTAATGAGTCACATCTTGCTGAGACTTTTAACACCTCCGTGTTTGCACATCCCCATGTCTCCTGTCTCCTATGTTAGTGCTATCACCAAATTTGTCTGGGAAGTGAGTTCATCTTCTCAATGAGAAAGCTTGTAGATCATGGGAGATCCCTGTGAACCTCCTCCTACTCAAACCACCACCAGTTGTGTGTCTGTTTTAGTACTGCTAGGTCTTCCACAGAGGCCTTAATCCTGACCCTTATCACCAAGGACTTCCTGCAGACACAGCTGACTGTTTTGACCATTAAGCCAGAAGCTAAAGAGGGTTTTGCCCCCACCTTGTGTTACAGATTGCCTTGAGTCTCCAAGCATTTGGCTCAGGGACTTCACCTGTGTTTGTGCTGGATCTAGTACAACTCCAGTTTGTACCCAGAACTCACACCCTCCTGCAATAAAGTTACTTTATATCAATAAAGAGGGCCATGAAAAGGAGTGTCATGAAAAAACTGAATGGGGTGGTTTTTGTTGGAGTTTTGGGGTTTTTTTTTGCAGAGGTGTTGGAAGGGACCTCGAGAGATCATAGAGTCCAACCCTTCTGACAAAGCAGCTTCCCTAGAGTAGGTCTCACAGGTCAGCGTCCAGATGGGTCTGGAATATCTCCAGAGAAGGAGACTCCACAACTCCCCTGGGCAGCCTGTCCCAGGGCTCTGTCACCACCCTCACAGTAAAAAAGTTCTTTCACATATTGGTATGGAACTTCCTGTGGTCCAACTTGCACCCATTGTCCCTTGTCCTGTCCCCACAGGCCACTGAAAAGAGGTTGGCCAGTTCCCTTTGTCTCCCACACTTCAGATATTGATAAACATTGATCAGAGGATTGTAAGTGATGTTTGTAGATGGAAAGGGAAAGAGCCTGTGATAACTCCTCTAAAATACAATGAGTTTTTGGTCTCAGCTGAGAATGGAAGGTCTTTGCCCTTCCAAGAGCAAGCAACATGCATGTCATATTGAAACCAGGGGAGGCACGAAACAAAGCTCCATGGTGCCATTATTGAATAAAGGCATTTTTCAAAGGCAAGACTGGGCTTTAAAACAGAACTTTGCCTTGTGAAAAGACTGACTCAGTGTGTGCTGGGATCTGCAGGGTCCAAGGGACAAGCAAGCTCTGATAGGATTTTTTTATATATATATATTAGGGATCTCTGGTTATTTTTGTGTGGCAAAACTATTCAAAACAACAGACATATGTGCACATGCATACACAAAATTGTTATGACTTTTCCCCTGTGGGCAGAAATATAATGGTCAAAATTTTGGCCTTTTTAAAACTCTTTTGAAGTCAGAGGCCAAGGTTTTGTAGTTGGTTTTTTGTGTGTTGGTTTGTTTTTTGGGTTTTTTTTTTTCTAAAGCTCCCTCTAACTGCTGACATATGCTGCACATATGGTTTCAATGTGATCAGACTTCCGATCTGTTCTCTTTTTCTTTTTGACTTGATGAAGTACCTACTCACCAACTACATTTCCATGAGGAAGGGGCTTTTAATAAGATTCCCAGAAAGAAATGCACCTTTGAAGATTTATTAAACAAATAATAATCTCTCTTTTTGATTTATTTTTCCTCCCTGTGAAATATGTGGGAAATTGCCTAAAGGAGGGAAGGTTTGGGCAGAATCATGCTGTGCTTCCCCCAAATACCCTCAGGAAAAATTACTCAAGGGTAATTACAAATCTTTTCAGATGCACTGGGAGTATACATATCACTTGATCGAGTTAGACAGTGTTAGTTCTGTAGTGTAGGAAAATGTCTGGAGGCCCTGGTAGAAATGAGACACCCCTGGGTGAGATGCTGCTTGTGGGATTTCAGCCCCATCTCCCATATAGGACTGGAAATCTACTGCAATCATGAAGAACACTGCAGACAGCCCAGAACCTCTCTGGATTTTCTTTTTCAATGCCATTATTTGGGGTAAGGGCATGTCTTCAATATATTCAAAGTTGGGACCTTCAAGTCTTGAAGACCACCTGAGATCTGCATGAACCAACAGCCAGAGACAAAGGTCCTCCTTGCTCTTTTGACTCTTCTGAAGAAGAGTCAACAGCTTTGCTAACATACATGGTGCCAGAATAAAATCTGGCCCCATGTATGTTAGCAAAGCTGTTGCCATATGAGAGCAGATTAATGCTCGGCCTCATCTTGTGTCCTGGGTGGTAGATAAGGCCTGTTGCCTTCAGGCACAGCAAAAGACATATAGGGCACTGGTATAGTGCTAAAACTGCAGCCATTTGTGGTCAAAGTGTATTGGCACTTATGGTGGTAGTGAAATTTTCATAACCTCATTTTGTTTCTGCACCCCTCTGATGTCTCTCTTCATGCTATTAACTTCTTGTAGATCAAGTGGTCTGCCAGTACCTCAAGGGGGCCTACAAGAAAGATGGGGAGAGGCTGTTCAGTAGGGCCTGTTGTGACAGGACAAGGGGTGAAGGTTTTAAAATAGAGGGAGGGAGATTTAGATTGGAGATTAGGAAAAAGTTCTTTCCTGTGAGAGTTGTGGAGCACAGGAACAGGTAGCCCAGGGAGGTGGTGGATGCCCCATCCCTGGAGAAGTTCAAGGCCAGGTTGGATGAGGCCTTGAGCAACCTGATCTAGTTGGGGGTGTCCCTGCTTCTTGCAGGGGGGTTGGACTGGAGTCCAACTCCTCTGGCAGTTGCTTCTAACCCTAATCATTCTATGATGAGCCATTTCTCATTCCCCTCAGAAACAGTTAATCCTACTGGAAACCTGTCAGTCTTCCCCATGCTATTCTTGTGGCAATGAGTCCACCAGGCTCATCAGACATCAGGTAAGATGACAAAAACTAGTGTGAAAATGCTGCCTACCCTTTCTGATGCAGCCAACCACTCCCAAAAGGAGTCTTGTTTTATTGTATCTACTCAAGTGCCGTTTTTTTTTTCCAGTAGTGAACTTTGTGTTTACCCACATGGATTAAAAAAAAACGTTTGTGAACTTTCCTGACCTATTGCCTGTAGGTTACAAAGTTCATGAGATGCACTGGCTGTGACGTTTCTAGGCTGAAGTCAGCTGATAAAAGCAGAGTGCAAAATCACTGCTGCTCTCATTTTGCCAAGATAAAAATTTACTAACAGTGAATTTGTAAACACTTGCAAAATACTTATGTAACAGAAGAATAAAGGTCATGTAAGTGCCTAGACAGTCATGAGAGGGAAGAAAAAGTAGGTGTACAGAACGTTTTGACTAGTTTATAAAGCTATATGATAAGAAACCATGGGCGTCACCCTTGGTTCTTGGGCAAACAAATTCTTATGAAGGAAATAAAGTAATAAGTGAGAAAGATTAACTCTTGAGATTCCCAGTAAAAACAAATCTTGTCCAATCATGCTACTGCATGCAAAATCAACTGCTCTACCTGTCCAACAGGCATTTTTAAACAGGGATGCATGCACAATCCTAGCCTTCCTCTCCAGACATCATTTTCTCTCCCTATCTCATGGAAATAAGCACCTTTTCACCTTCATTAGCATCATCTCTACCCTACAGGTATGAGGTGGTCTAATTAAACACAAGACACTGCTCTCAAAGTCTTGCTGCTCTCACTTTAGTCTTAGAGAAGGCTGGTGCACACAACATTGTGCTTACTTTCTCCAGCTGTATCAAATTGGTAAGAAGACATTACTTCCATTGCAAACCTGTTTTGTCTCAATTGATCTGGTGTTTCATGCCCCCTGTTTGCCCTGAACTGTGCTCAGACAACCTGTGTTAGCCTCTGCTAATCTTTAGCCCTTGCTCCTGTGACCGCAAGTGCTGAGATGCCAAGTAGGATCTAGTTGAAAATTTCCCTCGTGTCCTACTCTGGGTGAAAAGTGCAAAGAGGCAGGTTTTAAAACATGAACTGGGTGATACTGGGGTTTACTGGGAATAGGGACACATGTCCAAGCACCCAAGCATCTGGGTTGAGTGACCTGGCTTGGTGTACTCACCCTCTCACTGAAGATGCCTATTGACTTGTTTATGAAACTAGTGAAATCAAAGTTTTCTTTGAAAAGCACCACTGTGACCAAGCGTTTGATGAATCTCGGTGAGCACATCAAAGCCTTGATGACACATCAAAGGTTAGTTTGTGTTCATCACACTGAGCAACACCTCCCTCTCTGCTTGAGAAGAGGTAAGGAATCAGGGTTTACTTGATAATAAAAGGAGATATATCCAAACTACCAGCCAAAGTCAGTTTTATCAGCTGCTTGGCATGCACGCCGGCTGTTTCCCTCTGCTGAGAAGCACCAATTGCTTTCTACTGATTACAAGCTAATAAATTGCCAGCCCAACGACACATGGCTGACTATCAAAAGATCATATTGCAAAGGTTAAACTGACAAGATGGCTGTTGTAGATGATTAAGGGCCTGGAGCGTCTCCCTTATGAGAAAAAGCTGAGTGAGCTGGGGGTGTTTAGACTGGAGAAAAGAAGACTGGGAAGGGATCTGATCAATGTTTATAAATATGTTTACAAAAATGCCTTTATTTAAGAATGGCACCATGGAGCTCTGTGTTTCCTGCCTCCCCTGGTTTCAATATGACATGCATGTTGCTTGCTCTTGGAAGGGCAAAGACCTTCCATTCACAGCTGAGACCAAAAACTCATTGCATTTTGGAGGAGTTAACACAGGCTCTTTCCCTTTTCATCTACAACCATCTCTTACAATCCTCTGATCAATGTTTATCAATATCTGAAGTGTGGGAGACAAAGGGAACTGGCCAACCTCTTTTCAGTGGCCTGTGGGGACAGGACAAGGGACAATAGGTTCAAGTTGGACCACAGGAAGTTCCATACCAATATGTGAAAGAACTTCTTTCATGGTGAGGGTGGTGATGGAGCACTGGAAGAGGCTGCCCAGGAGAGTTGTGGAGTCTCCTTCTCTGGAGATATTCAACAACCATCTGAACATCAACCTGTGCTACCTGCTCTAGAGAACCTGCTTTGTCAGAAGGGTTGGACTTGATGATTTCTCAATGGACCTTCCAACCCCTACATTTCCATGACTCTGTGATTCTGTAAATACAGCATTTTTCTCAAGGTTGCAGAGGTCCAAGTGGTCTGAGCATGCTGAGTGTTTTCTGCTAAACAGTTCTGCTGATTAAGTGATGGGATGAGGACTTTTTCCTTTGTAACATTCATGCTGAGAAGTCCTTTTTGTTTCACCATCAGCTGCTGTGTGAGGAGAGTTCACCAAACTGTTCCTCTTCTCTGGAAACCATAGAGGAAATTCAGATCAAGCTTCAATTTAAAGAAGAAAATTTCATTTACAGTTGCAAATACACTGAGGGTTCTTTAATCAACAGCACTAAACTTGTGAACCTACCAGGTGTCTTCTGGTGTAGAATACCATGTAGAAAAACATGGAGGAAAACATTGGAAGGAACATTGTACAAAACAGTCACATCCTCTTTTGAAGATCCTTAAGCCAAGATGCACCTAAAATGGGACCTAAATGAACCATAAGAGGATGTCCACACAAGTCCTTATCCTGCAGAAGCCCACATCTAGTGACTCATCAGCTTGAGGACCACAAAAGGGTCTCAGGCCTGTACAATACATACTGCAGAGGACTCAAACTCCTTTTAAGGCCATGGACAATTGTCATCTCATGATCTTTCTGTAGCCAGCAGAAGCAATCACCACCTGCATGGGTATGTTGCCTTGTTGTATAGGACTGACACCAGCTCCCACCTTCTGTCTGCTTGGAGAAATTCCACTTGACAGTCCCACTTTTTGTGGGATTATAAGGATAATTTGGACTTGAAGGGATGTCAGGAGGTACCAGTCCAACATGCTGATCCAAACATGGATACACACCTGTGGATATACCCTGTAAATGTTCTTTGAAGTGTTCACAGCTGGCACTAGCTTCATCCCAGCTGGCAGAATGAGATAGTCTGGTCGGTCAAGAATAGCTGGTTTCCAAAACCTGTGCCCTGCATACAGCCCAGAGACATTCATGTCCTTGGGTCATGTATCATCTCAGGTTCCAGTTAGGTGTCCTGCCTCCCAGTGCAGTCAATGGGAATGTCCCAAAGGGCAGCCCTTTGTTTT
>VXBZ01002452.1:10926-34037 GCA_013399135.1 Heliornis fulica | reverse complement strand
CTGGTGGATGAGAGACTCAACATGAGCTGACAATGTGCTCTTGAGGCCCAGAAGGCCAAACGCATTCTGGGCTGCATCAAGAGAAGCGTGGCCAGCATGTCTAGGGACATAATTCTCCCCCTCTACTCTGCCCTTGTGAGACCTCACCTGGAGTACTGTGTCCAGTTCTGGAAACCCCAACATAAGAAGGTCATGGCCCATCCCTGGAGAAGTTCAAGGCCAGGTTGGATGAGGCCCTGAGCAACCTGATCTAGTTGGGGGTGTCCCTGCTTCTTGCAGGGGGGTTGGACTGGATGATCTCTGGGAGTCGCTTCCAACCCTAATCATTCTATAATTCTATTTGTATGGATTCAGGTGGAATAGCAGATTGCCCACAAATTCGGGGTTCACTAGTTTAACATGAGTCACAGTCCTCCAGTGCACCTGGAGTCCCAGGGCACACCAACAGTTTGGAAGACAGAGGCCATGAAGGTATTAAATTTCTCTGCTTTGCCTACAACCCCGTCAGTAACGTGACCATTCTCTTGGAGTAATGGACCAATGTTCTCTCTGGTCCTCCTTCTGTTATTAATGTATTTGAATAACTCCTTTTTATTGTCTGACGCAGCATTAGCCAGCCTTGGCCACGTGATTTTTCTTCTTACAGAAGCAAAAAGCATCCCTGTAATCCTTCCATGTTGCCTGACTCTGCTTCCATTGGCCGTACACATTCTTTTTCCAGCTAAGCTGCAGACGATCCCTGTTCAACCAAGCCAGCCTCCTGCCCCACTTGATTGATTTCCAACATTTTTAAATGCCTGTTCCAGTGCTTTTAGAAGGTGACCAGCATTGATAGACTCCAATGCATTAAAAAACAATTTCTCAGTGGTCTTAACGACCAGCTCCCTAAGCAGAAAAAAAATCTGCTCTCCTCATGACTAGCACTGAAGATTTGGAGTCAGATTTCCTCCTCTCAAAGATTTCCAATTCCACTACTTCATGGCCAGTCACTATGGCCAAGATGGCCACCTACCTCCACAAGTGCTTCTCTGTTTACAAGCAAAAGATACTGGAAGGCACCTCTGGTTCCCTTAATACTTGAACAAGGAAGTCAGCAGTCCGTTGCTTTAGGTATGTCCTGGACCCCTTTGTATTAGCTTTGTGTGGAGTTCCCAGCTAACATCTGGAAGTTAAAATCCTGCCCATAAGGACAAGAGCAGATGATCTAGCGTTGTCTCTTAGTTCCTTGAAAAATAATTCACTGATGTCATTGTGGGTGTCTACTACAGACCACCTGGCCAAAACAGTGACATCCCCTTTGTTCCTTACCCAAATACTCTCAGTGGTATCAACACCAACTGACAGCTCTGTGCAGTCCAGCCCTTCCATTACATACACTGCCACTTCCTAAATCACTCCTGTCCTGCCTGTCTATTCTGAAGAACCTTCAACCATCAATCACTGCACACCAGTCACAGGACTCTTCTCACCAGGTTTCATTTAAGCCAATGATGTCATACTTCTGGGACTGAGCCAGGACTTCTAGTGCTTCTTGCTTGTTCCTCATGCTATGTGCACTGGTGTTGAAACACAGCTGAAATGCTTCAATGTACCCCAAACCTCCTGGAGCACACTGAAGGAACTCACTAACACAGAGAGTTTCCAACTGTAGCATACCATCCCATATTTTATCACCAGCTGTGTGGTTTCACTTCAGCTGGCCTTTTGGTCCCACTCTTGATTCTGACACGCTGCTGTTTGGCTCATTTCTAGCTAGCCTCATTTTACTCCCTCCCCCCTTCAGTTCTAGTTTAAAGCCCTCTCCATAAACCTTGCGAACTCCTGGGCTATGATCCTTTTCCCCCTTTGGGATAGTTGGAGCCCATCTGCTGCCAGCAATCCTGGTGCAGAATAAACCATCCTATGATCAAAAAACCTGAAATTCCACTGATAGCACAAGCCTCTTAGCCTGGAGTTAATTAGGTGCATTTTTCTCCTCTCCTGTTTTTCCCTACTTCTGAAGGGATAGAAGAAAACACCACCTGTGCTCCCACACCTCTAGCTAATCATGCCAATGCTTTTGATAGCTCGAGTCTCCGTGTTCCTTCTGGTGATGGTTTTCTGCCAAGTGGAGACCATAGCTTTTTCTAGTTCTTATGGGATGGTGATGGCCATTAGATGAGCTGGCCGATACCCTCCCTGCATGAACTCCTGCACAAACCGCTGCACCACACCCTTCTGACATGCCACACCTTGTTTGCCCACTCTGTTCACTGCACTCTGGGTCACCTGTGCTCCCTGGCTGCTGAGAGACCAAGTGGGGCTCTTCTCAATTACTCTTGAGTACATTATTGACAGATATTCAGAAAAAGCCTACCAGGCACACAGAACACTGAGAAATCTACACTGCCTAATAATGCAGAACAGAAAACTAGTAAGGCAATATTACAGTATTTTAGGATCTGTATGTGTTTTCTTTTCACAATCAGAGTTGACCTAAGACTGTGCAGCCACAAGATGAGAAAAGTAGGTTCCCCCTCCTACACATTCATGACAACCAATGCTCACAACAGCTTCTCAGTGCTAGGCCTAGTGATTGCATCATATTGACTACTTGTTTCCAAGTGAAATAAAATCAGAAGAAAGTGGATGGGAAGAACATGGTTTTGAGTTAGGGAAAACTATGTAACTTTTAGACCAGCTTCAGCTCCAGCCCTGCATTTTCCATTCACAGAGTTCAGGTGAAGTTCCCAGTGAGGGATAATTGTCATGTTAACGCTCTTACCTTTTCTTCTTGTGCTGTAATTGCCCAGACGAGGGTAATACTGTAAAACTACCTGACAATGTCATTAAGAGCAGATTATGCAGATTTTTAGGTTCTAACAGATGCTTAAGATTCCAGTGGAGCGAAGTCATCTAAGGCCTGAAATGCTCCAGACCTACAGATAGTGCCAGACAGAGAGCTATTACATAAAAACTGCCAACTGATCAATGTACATGAGGCATACAATACAGAGTGAACTAAAATTAAAAATAAGTCAAGCAGTTGAGGTAGAAAATGCAATCAAAAATTATGAAGCAGAGAACAAAAGATCATAGCTCCTTACTTTTGCTTCCCATTCCATTCCAGCAACAGAAATACCCAGCAATATAACCACTGTGATAGCCCCTATGATTCTGATATCATTCATTTCATCAATCATCAAGGTTCCATTTTCCTAACAAAACAAAAAAAAAAACAGTCATGTACTTTATCAAGTCTTCCCTAATGTAGAACAGCATTTCATTTACTTTAATTCATTCAAAGAATTAACCTCTATAAAACAAATTTACTTATTTTAAAATCCCTGTATGGACACTACAATCAACAAAACTAACATCCACTTACCTTGAGCAGCTCCACAACTGTCTCTGCAAAGCCAACAACATACATTGCTACTGCAACAGCATTGGCAAATGCAAAAATTAGGCCTATGGCACCACCAAACTCTGGCCCCAGACTTCTGGAAATTAAGTAATATGCTCCTCCTGACGGGAAGAAAAAATACAAACAGAATCACTACATGAAAAAAGCACCTAAAATTAAGACAGTCATCAACAGTATAAAGTTTACACAGACATGCTATTTATCTCTGTGTATTTCCTGATGTATCATAAAGTAATCCAAAACTCATTCTTTAGGGACAGGTATGCTTAAGTTTCAGGAAATGCATTTCAAGTTCTTAAGAAAAGATACCAGTTTGAAATACTCACCTGACTCATGCATTGCATCATGTAATTCAGCTATGCAAACTAGTTCCGTGGTTAAAAACAAATTATAAAATTCAAGCAGCAGAGTTATTGTGGTTTTTACTTCTAAGTACTCAAGGCATTTGTACCTAGTTCTCTTGTTATACATTCTCATTAGCTCATGAAAATGGCAATGCAGACTGTAATAACCCACTCAAGTTTGAAATCTCCATGATGTATTTCTTAAAGCTGTGTTAAGAGAGTTTTCTACCTTTCAACGCACTCAAAACAATTGCATGGCCACTCCATTTCTTCTTTCTATTTTTCAGCTTGACAAATACATCACCTCAAATCCCACATGACAAATATAAAACTATCTACAGCAATGGAAGAAAGTATAATCAAACAAACAAACAAAATAGCAAAGGCGTTATTTCTCCAATTTAAGAACAAGCTTTCTAGAATAAAAAAAAAACCCACCCTGCTCCAGTCTGAAATAATTGCTTCAATATTAAACATATGCAATTAAAGATCCTTAATTTCAATGCATTACAGTTCTTGTGAAAAAAGTATATAGATACCAAATGTTTAATGTCCACTCAAAGATTTCTGACTGGAGCAGGAGGATATTTTTTTTTATTGGTTTTAGTCTACAGTTCTTCCCATTCAAGTCTTGAAATTTTTAAATGAAGTATTATTTTGCAGGAATAACTCTATAAAGATTAATAGCTCTCATAAGAGCAGGAAAATCTGGTATATACAATGGAATTTTAAAATGAAAGGATGTTTATAAACTAAGCTTAAACAACACTAAGATTCATAGCTGTTCCTTCCCAGTGGGCTTGTTTACTTTGTAACAATGAGGTTTTCAACCTAATTTTTAATCAAGATAATTTCATAAACTTCTATTTTAATATCACCATGTGTTCTACTAAGTAGCACTCTTGTAACGTCATGAAGCAGTTTGAGAATGTCAAAGAATGGCACCAAATAATTTGTAAGCAGTACATGGTTTACGTGACAGAGAATGAAAACTATTACTTTCAGGAAAGCTACAGAGTTGACTGAGAGTTTTGAAAACTTCTGCATATGAAAAAAATCACAATGGAACAGAGTATGTCCTTTTGCATACTCTCACATAAACACAGTTCATGCTTTTATATGTATTTTTTCATTAGTAGGTTTTATCTCAGGACATGAACATGTACATACAGGCATACATGCACACTCCTAACCAACCAGTGCATATGCAGAATACTATGCCCCTATTTATTCTAGGGCACATGTCTCAAAACATTCGTATTCCAAGAACTAAGAACAGAACAGGCAATGTCTCTTTCACAGTGGAAAAGCAAGCCACTTTTCAAATCAAATTAGTAGACAATTTTTTTTTTCATTAATTGCAGAAGTCCTTATTCAAATACAAAACATAGGGAAGGCTCTGCTCTTCAGAAAACTAACTCTTCCCTACATTTCATGAATGGTGAAAGCTTTAAAAATTTTATGAAAATAAGTGTACCTCCTCTCACAAACCCATTTGTGGCTATCGCTGAAGTAGACAGTCCTGTAATAGTTGTCACAACAGTGGCCATCCCAATAACCAAGACAGACAGACCTTTTGAAAAAGAGAGGGAGAAGGTGTTAAGTGCAGCAGCATTAAAAAGTACAAATCTTCAACTTAAGTCTCAAGTCTTATAAGTACAACACAAATTTACTGTGTGATCCCAAACACAACAAAAGGCTGTGTTCAAAGAAGAAGGCTCCTTCTCACCTTTCTTGTACGAAAACTTTTTTCAGGATACAAACGTATCGGGACAGATGTTCTCTTTAATCACTGGGGTAAAAGCTACATCCTACAGCTTCAAGGAAACACCTTTTGGCAGATCAGAAATTTTCTGCAGTTCAGTACTAAGTTAAGCCTTTAAAGAGAATTCTAGATTTTTAAAAAGATATGTAGATTTCAATAGCCAGAGACAAAAATGCAATTTCTACACTTCACTGAAGATCTATAAATGTCAACTGACCTCATCTGACTCAGTCATCAAGTCACTCTGTAGTGCTGAAAGATTTAGCAAGGGTAAATTACTGTAAAACTGGCAATATTAAGGTCACTTTCTACTTCTGTTTCAAGGGCAAGTTTAGAATCAACACCTCTTTTAGATCACTTAAAAATTATTGAAACAAAGCGATAGCATTAGTACACATACCTATCCCAGCTTGTCCTACAATCCATGACAGTCTGATGAAAAGCATCACACCCCAAATATTTAACATACATCGTACCTAAATTAAAAGAGAAAATTTACCTGTTAGGTCTTACATGTGCAGTCATTCCCACTAATTCTTTGTTTCACATTTTAATATTGTTGAAATTACCTTGCAGTTTTTCTTTATAACATTTCAAAATTCACAAGAAGACATTGTTTAATCAGACAAGTTTAGGTCTGATTAAAAAAGTTAAAAGGGAACCTGATTATGATTAAAGACTTACTACTATGAACATAAAGGTACAGTACTTCTGGATCTAATACTTGTGTGTCCTGACCAAATAATAAAAATAATCCAGATCCAAACACCTTTAGGATCCAAATTTTGTAATACAGGATACATAACTAAAAATAAGATTGTGAAGACTACACTCCCACAAACTAAAAAAAAAAGCAATAAAGCCGTAAGTTTTTTAATTCTTTAAAAAAACTCAACAAACCTCAAAAACCAGCCCCCAGAGCTTCTCAGTCCTAGAACTTTTGTATCTCAACAACATAACTCCAGAATAGGGGCACAGGGTTTTTTTTATTTCTTGAATTCAAAACTACTAGTCCTGAATAGTTTTCATTGTACAGAATTCAGTTCAAAAACTAAGGGCAGGTCTTCCATAACTCTTTTTACAATATTAATTCTACAAAACATTTAGCTGGCCATTAGGACAAGAAGGAAGACAAGAGCTCTCCAAAGCACAAAAGTATAAAGTTTTCAGATATTTTAAAAAGTCTTTTGCAAAATGTAAGTTGCCTGAGCTACAAACATTCATCCAGGTGGCTTATGCCTATTAGGAAATACTAACTACAACTTTCGAACCACTGAAAACAAGATCATTCTCCTTGAAACATTTATGTAGATTGTGGAAGAAAATGGTAACATTTACCCCATAATTCCTTTTAAACTCAGAATATGCTTAAAAAAAATAATCCAATACAGAATTTGGGTTTGGAGAAATTCAAAGACAGCTTCATACCTGGTTTAAAATGAAAAATTCTGTCCTTGGTTGGGTACATCGACAGATGTCTGTAATACCCATTTCATTCATAGCTATGACAGGCACTCTCCTTCTCCCAAGGTAGAGAACATAGCAACTTCAAAACTTTTAAGAAAGTTGCTAATACACAGTGAAAGCTTGCTGAACTAAAAAGTTATGCATCCTGAATACTCAAGTTTGACACCTTTTAACCAGCTATTGCATTTGCAGCCATTACTGTAAATTCTTACAGCTTTGGAGAATACATACTAATCATGGATTCTTAATATTTTGTAAAGAGAAACAATATGTACTTTCAATAAAATCCCTCTTGCCACCCTTAAGGTTTTCACTACTCCAAATGGGGACATACGCTAAGTTTTTTCCAACATGACTAGATTGTATTTTACTGTTAAGACTTCCATGCTTAGGAGAAGATTACTTTCTCTAACAGATTCAACATAATTTCAAGACTTAATCCCTGTCAAGTTTTCCATATACAGGTAAGGTCACCTACTCAAAGTATTTTTCGCTTTTCTAAAAAATAAATGAAAGTTTTCTAGTGATTCAGACCAAGATTTTACAAATCTAAAAAGAACAGCCATTACCTGAATTCTCTTCATTCACATTTGTCCTTGACCTACAAGATTCACATGTTGTTTTCTTACTATGTATTTCTATTTACATTGTCTTTTTTACTTCTTATAAATTATGCAAATTCAAAACTGTAAAACCTATGCTAAAAACCCATGATCCCTTCCAAACCTGAAATACTGGAATGGTTACTTAAAATTTAGCACAAGTAAAAGCAACCTTTCCAAAACCATGGCATTTTCCACATCTCTCAGATATAATCTTCTCTTTGTACAGTGCTCTCACAATCCCTTTCAAGAAAAGAAAGTTACTAAAAATATCCAGTAATATACATAAGTAAGGTGCAATACATCAAGCTTACCAGTACACCCTTTATCCATCCAAACTTGATCACCCCTTTGCTATCAGGTGTGTAAGTGGCAGCTTCTTCTCCAGCTGGTGTGCCTTCTTCACCATTTGCATACCCATCTTCAAAGGGCTCCTGGGGTGAGGGGAGAGAAGTTATCTTTTATGTGATTAACAAAGTAGGGATGGTATTTGATACTCGTGTCATAAATAACCCACCTACTAGTGCAAAACAGAAAAATTAAAGAATGACAGCAGAAGTTTAAGCTTTTCCTTCATTTTCCTTGCATACAGTACATCTCAGACTTCAAGGAATGTAAACAAACTTACACACCACCTCTGTATTCTACCTTAACCAGTGACAGCAAACTGCTAGCAGTCAGAGTAATAAATATTTTTAAGAATTGTTTCTACAGCCCTGAGAAACATATATAACATCTTATAATAGATTGCAAATGCAGTGACTTCTACAGCACAGGATAACTATTTCTTAATTTCAAAATTTATAGGGTTGTACAGTTACAAGTCTCACCTACAGCATTTCCTGTAGTTCCAACTTAGCTGTCATTTGATCATTTTTTCAGGAAATAAATTATTCACTTCCTTGCAAACTATTCTACTATTCACTGTAAGACAACACTACTTGGAGGGTGAGAGTGGCATTCCAGGGAAAAGGAGGTTTGGGGAGAACTTCTCTATCATCATCCCTGTTTAAAAGGGAAGGATGACAGATGCAGAAAATGACAGTTTCATGTGGCTTTACAACTCAACTGTCAGCTTCACAATGCAGAGATGTCAAAAGTTCAACATACACTTAAAATACATGTGTAAAAATACATATTTTATGTATGTCTGCTTTTCAAGAGGCCATTTTGTTTTGCCAAGCCAGGCAAACATCTAAACATTTAAACTCAACTTAAACACTTGCTGTAAGAAATCTGCAGGAAGCACTCAAAGCAAAGTACATTAGTTACCCAAGGCAACAAGTATAAAGAATGAATATACTAGAAGGACCCAGAATACCATTTAGAGAATACTATTCAACCAGCTCAAGCAGTATCTGTGAAGCAGCCTGCATCCGAGAGGTCTCAGAAAACATTTAAACAATTAGAAGTTCAATCCCAGTGAGATAGATTGAACACAAATTACACTTTTAAGTAGTTTGCTCCTTGCTGAAGGGGCACAATAGCTAAGTTTACCATGTGATACTTTGTTAAACTACTCCTAATAGCGTATTGATACCAAATACACCATCAAAACACACTGTAGAGGAAATAGTTGTAGAACTTCCATTTACAAAAAGCAATAAACATTATCCTGGTTTTGGCTAGGACAAAATTAATTTCACTAGAAACTGGGACTATGAATAAATTTAAAGAAAAATAATTAATTGTATTATGTCAATTAAATGTCATTATCCAAAGGATATTAGTATAGATTACTTCTGTAATCAGTACTTCTCTCACTGACTACATTATGGAATTCTGCTAAAACCAGGTGTATGCCACCAGCTTTCTATCACCAGACAGAATGACCTGTTTGCAGATAGGTTTCTTTACTATATATCTTCTTATATAAATCCTTTCTGGAGACAAGAAAACCTGTTATATAAAAAAATGTATTTTTATGTGTATATGCATATAATGTGGCAGACAGAGCTAAGTACAACAGCATAACCGGGAATTACCTAGATTGCCAAACCAGCTTTTCTGGATAGAAAAAACCAATGGCTGTAACTTCTTGGGAGATTTACACAGCCTTTAACCAGATTAATTTATTGATTTGCTGATTACATTTACTCAAGCACACAGAGTTAAGGAAGAAGTGGTCTGTGATCCATTTAGACTTCTGAGAAGAATACCAAGTACCAAGGAATAACACACTGTTTCTTTTAAGATTTTACCATTGGGCTCCTAACCTAACTCTGCACATCTAAAGCTCACAGCAGAAAAGATTAGGCCTACATACTGCCCTGCTCTGATATTCTGGAATGCCTGTCCTTCAGAGGGCTTTCATAGAAATGCAGTAATAAACCTCTAAATTCTTTCTAGGTACTACCATCTCCCTCATCAGATTCTGCAGTTTCTAGCAGCACTTATCAGAAGTTTCTCCCCACTTCTCCCCCATCTACCTTCAGAAGTGGTAAGAAAATAAAGTTATTTGCATTAAGGCAAAGGACAGACTTTCACAGCCATTACTAAAAAAAAAAAAAAATCCTCTAAACAGCATGCAACACCATATCTATATACACTCTATAGCAACAGCCCTCAAAGAGGGTATATTTAGATTAGATGTTAGGAAGAAATTCTTTACTATGAGGGTGGTGAGGCACTGCTACAGGTTGCCCAGAGAAGCTGTGGCTGCTCCCTCCCTGTCAAGGCCAGGTTGGATAAGGCTTTGAACAAACTGATACAGTGGAGGGAGTCCCTACCCACAGAAGGGGGAGTTGGAACTAG
Source organism: Heliornis fulica (assembly GCA_013399135.1). NCBI lineage: Eukaryota > Metazoa > Chordata > Aves > Gruiformes > Heliornithidae > Heliornis > Heliornis fulica. The sequence continues at coordinate 23,699 of VXBZ01002452.1, read as the reverse complement.
ATGATCTTTGAGGTCCCTTCCAACCCAAAGCATTCTATCATACTATTATTCCTTCATAATAAATATATTCTTATTTATCATAGAAAAACCTCGTGTTAAAATTGAGTTTGGTGCAAGCATAAAACATTGCATTCAAGTAGTCACATTTATCTTATCTAAGCAGCTTTTATGTTTTTTGCCAAGAAAACCACCAGTATTTGTTAACATCTTCTGGTATTGCAAAAAGGCTTGTCATGTGTCTAAAATAAACAATAACATTCTTTGAAAGACTGGACAGGAGGATCAAGGAAGGGCTAGAAAAAACTGTTAACTTCCTGTGCTAGAAGACTGAAACATTATATGCAACTAAAACAGTTAATGCTGTAATGAATCGCAACATTATTTCTTTTTTAAAGAAGCTATAAATTTTCATTTACTGCATGTTTAGCTTTTAAGGGAAGTTGCAGAATATCCTATCATCTAGTGTAAGAGACAGTTATATACTTCAACATATGATCATGGGTGGCCAGCAATTGGTAGAATGCACACAGATCAACAAGATGACCTCCAGAGGTCACTTCCAACCTCAATCATCATGTGATAGCTATGCTTTTCACTACAGTGCTCAGACAAGCCCATAGCTTTGCCTGTTGTGCAAAGTGGTGGGAATGAGATAATGGCTCACAACTGATATTTTGAGATATCAGTTACCAGATCAGGTCCAAGATATGCACACTATGAACACAAAGTTTTGTTCTGTATGTCTTGTCTCTCCTCACTATGCAATATTTCTTAGGAAAATATTCTGAAACACATGCAAAATGTAGTAACTGAAAGGTTATTCTTGGTTATCAGGACTAGTGAGTGCCCAATAGAACACCAGATATTAGATTGTGGGCACAAATGAATTCCACTACACAAGGCTCCAAGCTGAGCCCTTTTATGTGTGTCTAAGAAAGCCCCACTGTGGTTTCAGCTATAAATAAAGCAGACATAGTATTTTTCAGGCTTATGCTCATGATGGAACAATGCTTCTTCTCAAGTCACATACTCAATGGGGAAAAAAAAGTGTACACTAGCATTCTTTTAGAATGGCAATACATGTACAATAACATCTTCATAAACAGTAGAAGTCTGTAGATTTGGAGGGGGTGTAACAACAGGAGATAGAAAAGAGATTGTTTTCGCATTTCACAGCACAATTGCTCTTATTAACATAATTTTTTCAAACTTTTGCCCATCTATTCAGTCCAAAGAACACTCAAGAGTTAAGGTGTTCACTTGCATTGTTAAAGGGAAAATAAGAGGCATTAACATGTTGATAATTCTATCATACTGTGGTAGGAATTTATCCAAGAAAATAGTTAAAATTCTGTTCCTACACAGACATTTCCATTTCAAAAGTACAGATAATCTAGTATTTCATCTCCAGTACTGGATCACAGTAAGCTATTTGTGCCAATTGTGAATAGCCTCCACATTTATCAGAAGTGGATTAGTAATGAGAAAAGACTTGTTAGCCAGAAGAGATCTGAGATTTTTCACACACAGCTTGAAACATACTGATGCTTCTCTTCAGTAACATATGCTACTTAGCTTTACTAAAAGCTCTTGACAGTGGTATTTATCCTGCAGCACATTTATTTTCTGTGAATTTATCTAGATCCCACCTTAAAGGCAACATACTTAGCTCTCATTCCAATGAAAGAGCAGTAGAAGTGCAAAGTCTGAAACTTTCTAAATCTCAATTAAACCACTAATCTGCATTTTACCAACAGATAAGAGTCTGAATCTTTGGTATTTCACACAGGATGATAATCCAAGTGAACACAGCAGCTTCCACAGACACCTTGAACAGTTTGCAAAACCCTTATTATTCTTTAGTAGAAAATTAAAATTGGCAAGTTAGCAACAGAGATTCAGGTGTTCACATTTTTCAGGAGTTGGATAGGAAGCTTGAGTGAGTAGTAGAACTACTGATGGGGGTGGGAAAAAACCTGTCTGGTAGCAGATGCACAAGAAAATATGGCAGAAGACATGTTCAAGGCATCTGCCTAAATACCTTAACATTTTCTTTAATTTAAAGACTCAAACCCCACGCATTTTCAGGGAACCACAGTTCAGAAAACTCAAGTCCTATCAGGAACTGTACAGCTTGGTTTTAAACCAAGAATAAAGTATAGCAAATCTGCTAATAGAATAATTCCCACTCTATTTTTAAGCACATTTACTGTGCTTAAATGCTGTTACTGAACTGTGGTTCCAGTATCTTTGCAATCATACATTAAAAAAAGCCTACTAGCCCATGAAATGGCACCGAGGAGTAACCTACAGCAACTGATGATAAATCATCTAGACAACACATAAAACTCAGGATTCCTTGCAAACCTGTTGAGTCATCATCCCTGGATGTATTAAAAGAGACAGATAGATGAGGTGCTTAGGGATATGGTTTAGAAGAGGACAGGTACAGTTGGACTCTTATCTTAAGTCTTTTCCAATCTAGTGATTCTGTGATCAAAAATGACCAGCTTCAACCACTGGTTACTCACGTCAAATTCTTTTCAGGTTTGCAGACAGGAGATTAAAATTTAAACACTATTGCTATATCACCTTCACTGCAATTACAAATTCATAACACAGCACCAAATACTTTCGGCATCCACTTCCAGAAGAGAATGCATTCAACACAGAATATTAGTGTTACCTTCAGCTGAAACTTAGGTTTGTTATACTTCGATCACACAAACAATTATGAAAAGAATAAATGTGAAGTTACAATCAACATGTCAGCTGAAGAATTAGACAGATATGTCTCTGTCTTCAGCTTGGATTTTTGTGTATTGCAATTCAATACTGCTTTTAACAGAGAAACCCAGCAATTTCTTGGGAGCCTGTGTATGTGTATATATGATGATTCTAAAAGCTATTTTTACCTGGATACTTCCAAAGGAATGAAAAAACATCCATTCTTCCTTCCAACTCCTACAAGGAGTATATTAACCAGACTAGCAAGACAAGGATCTGACACCGGCAGTTTCAGTTTAGGAGTAAATTACTGTTCTTGCAAGTTGATATAGGATAGATGGAAGCCTATGAAGCTCACCACCACTTAATATCTTACATGCATACAAATTTTGACTGATCTCTACAGTTTCTAACCACACAAAAGCTACAGTCTTTTTAAGGTGGTGATTATGATCCTCCCTTCCTAACACAGGATGGATATAAACTGCAGTCAGAAAGACTTTTGCTTGAATGAATGGATCTGGAATCAATTAAGAAATAAAGCAACCGCAAAACTGCCCACATTTAAACAAGTACTTTAATTGGTAAAAATAGACAAAAATCTGGTCCTTTACTTATTTTGAACTGGATTATCATAGCAGTGTTCCACAGTCACTAACAGCTTATGTCACTTAAGTAACCCAGTCATTAAAACACTGCATAATATTTTGCATAGTATTTCAAAGGTGATCTCATCCCTTTTTCTCTCTACTTTATATACTCCATCAATAGGAATGCTGATTTTTCAGCCCTTAAAAAGTAACAAAAGAAAAGCACATCTAACAACAAAGGAGTCTCCCTCAAGATAGATTATTAATCAATGACTGCAAAGAGCGACAGTGTCAAAACCACTTGACCTAGTTATCATAACATCAGCATAGGATGTTCCAATTCCAATCTTTGCAATCCTAACAGAGGAGGGCTATCCACATTTTCAGAAGAGAAGTTAGAACTAAAATCTAGATAGCCATGCAAATGCCGAGATTTGAAAGTCTGCAGCCCCTATAGTGTGACCTGATAGAATAATTTTAAATAGTTTTTTTGACATGTGACATAGCAGCAAAGCTTTGACATCTGCAGGTAACTAAAAAGTGGTATCCTAGCTGAAATATCAATGTGGGTTTTTTTTCCTCCATACCAGAGAGATTACTTAAAGACCAAGTGCATTTTGCAGGAGCATCAAGAAAACGGTCTACATCTTCATATCCTGATTCACTCATCTATTCCATAAGCAAGGGATAATATAAATACTCTGGGCAAGCTGATCATGAGAATTAAGAGACAATTAAGAGAGTACCTATGCAGTATGGCTACCACACAGCAGACCCACAACACTTATGTACTCCCAAAAATACTGTTAGAAAAGTCAAGCCTTTCTGTCAAGGCAGTCATCATGTTCTACCACCATAAAAGAAAAAAAAAAATAAAAATCACACAAACAAAAATACCCCAGGGAACTTCCTTTGCCAGTTTCTCCGCTCCTAGTTAACAGGAAATTGCACCATCAACACCTAGTCACAAAAGAGGAGGCATGACTTCCTACACAACTTATCCATCCAACTTAAGAGATAAAAATACATGTAGTCTACTTCACACCTTGAGAACACACCTTAGCTCTTGCTCCGACAGATCACTTTTCTTGTCCTCTCTAGAACCAAACTCCTGCTAGTTTCCCCATGGCACTAGGTATTCAATGCTTTCCAGAAGGATAATTATACTGTGAATTATTATCAACATAATTATTCATTAATGTGCACAGAGCATCATAATTCTTCTGATACATGTTGGTATAAAAAGAGAAATCACACTTCCCATGATGTCACACTCAGGCTCTGAAGACAGGTAGCTTCCACTAGATTATCTGAAAAACATAACTCTGATAGAAGTTGTCTAAACATTAGAGATGCGTTTCATAGAATGTTCTTATTCCCCAGAATGAAGCAGATGCACAATCCGATTGCTTAAGAACTGAATTAAACCCTATTAGCAAGCCTCTTGCATAGCAGTTATGCATATTCAAGATACTCAAGTACAGTCCAAATAATAGCGTTCTGTAAATAAGGACAAAAGACAACCCCTTTACTAACTTTTAACACTGCAAATTACCAAATCTTCTTCGATATTCCACTTCAAAAAAAGGGCTAACTTAAGCATTCCTGCACTTAACACCCTTCTGTTTTCATCTACTTCTGTAAAACAGAATGACACACCTTCCATTCAAGGGCCGGGAGGGTATGGAAAGCAGTGTACCATACAGCAGTAACCTTAAAACTTCAAGTTTAACTACAAGTCTAGTTCAAAATGTAGTAAGATTCCAAATAATTACATTTAACCCACTGTCTTAAAGCAGACTAAGGAGCCCATTCAAATGAAATTAAAATTAGTTCAAGTTCTACCTGAATTTTTAAAATCATGCCCTAAGTAGGCAGACAGCTACAGACACAGACAGCCCCTAAGCCAGCAGAGAGCAGAGAGTGTATCAGTAGAGCTGATACACTAATGGGGCAAAGCACTTGCACAGCACTACATACAAGGTAAAGCTACTAAACTTCCTGGAGCTGAAAAGCAGTATTACTCAGAACAGTCTTAACGCCTCTCTACTATGAAAACCCTCCAAGTAAGGTGAAACATTAGCTGGAGGCTCAGGGCTTTTTTGCAGCCATTTTCTTTTAATTAAAAAAAACCCACAACACAAACAACAAACCGTACCCCAACAAAAAAACCTACACAAATTTGCTCTGAACAGAACAAGTTCTTTGAAGAAGTTCACTAGCCAAATGATGATAAAAGAAGTAAGATTCCTTGTTAGAATGGAATTTTAGGCACATTTTCCTTTCTTTTTAATTGCTACATCCTTAAGTCAGTATCAGGCATAGACAATGCATTGCAGTTTTTATGCGTAAAAAGAAATTTCAGAAAGTTTATCATGCCTAATTATCATGCTGAAGTGTAAAAATAAATCAAGGATGTTCCAGTGCTCAAGCTCCAAGAACTGGATAATTTCCAAAATACTTAAAGGCAAACAATTCTAAGTCAAATATTAAAAAACAAAACCAAACACTCCCCGCCCCAAAAAAAACCTTAGTAGTGAACAAATGACCATACTGTGACTACTATTTTCTATACTGAAAAGCAGGGGCTGGGAGGGGATAAGTTTGTGGTTGCTCATGTATGAGTATTATATGGGGCTTTAGTAAAGTCTGAAGGATGTAGCACACTGGTCTGAATTACTCCTAAGATATCCTGCCAACCTCCTCCTCTGCAAGACAGTTGTTCAGGAATTAAAAACATGTGAGGTCTAATCAAATGCATTAACCAAAAGTAAAAAAGTTAATCTTAAAGTGAGGATTAATCCACAGTACCTTCCTCTTCAACCAGTTCTAAAATAGCACTAGCTGGGTAAATAAAAAAAAAGCTACCTAGCTTGAGAAATAACTGCTATTCGTTCACGTTCTGGTCTTGAACTACTCAGTGATACTGACAACATGTCAATGAAGCTTGGTTGGTTTGGTTTTAGTAGACCAAACAAACAAACCAACCCACACCAAACAAGCTCCTCCAAGCCAGCACACCTCCTCCTTCCTTTGTTAATTGTACTCTTCCAGCAAATTACAATGCTTTTTCTTCTGACATGAGAACTCCAGGTGTTCACAGAACACTGCAACAGTCTCCAATGGGTACACAACACAACACAACCAACCGGGAACATGGGAAGAAAATCTTTAGACTCATAGAATGTATCAGGTTGTAAGAGACCCTTTAAAAGTCACCTAGTCCAACCCCTCCGCAACAGTAAGCAGACACATCTTTATTAGAGTAGGTTGCTCAGAGCCCCATTAAGTCTGATCTTGAACGCCTCCAGTGATGGGGCCTCTACCACTTCTCTGTGCAACATGTTCCAGTGGTCTGCTACACTCACACTGAAGAACTTTTTCCCCAATATCCAACATTCGTAATGTTAAAATTAAAAAAAGGTGTTTCTGAATTTATTTCATCTCTCTCATTCATTAATTTTCCTTCTGTAGCACATGTATGTAATTTATAAATAAGTAAATTATGCACAATAGGGGAGTATGCTCAAAAAAAACCCTTTTGTTACCATGACTGTGCAATCAAAAGATTGTGGAGGCCACTGGTTTATCTGACAGGGGAACTGACAGCAGTAAGATCCACAGCAAGATTTCACAGTTGGGGGAGTGCTTGCTTTCTGTAAACCAAATCAATTCCCTGACTGAATGCAAAAATACAAGCGCCACCACAAGACAGCACAGAAGCCTACCCCTTTCAGCATGAGCCCACGCTTGTGCTGCAAAACTATAACCTGTTAGCAGCATTCAGTTATTTCCAGTTTCACTGGAACAAAAACAAAGGAGTGAGAGAGTATTAGTTTGCTAAGCACAGCTCAGGAGTTTCAGTAAACCACAGCTGGTTTGGACTGAAGATGTCACAAAGATTCGATAAGAGAGATTCAAGCAATGTAAAATTACAAATATACATGGTTTTTATCAAATACAACCACGGATGACTAATGAGTCATTGCTGAAAACAGCACAGTATATCTCCCCCCTTCCCTTGATGAGACCGGTGACAATTAAGTGGGGTATCAGGATAAGCAAAATGAGGATTCTCTACAAAGACTGAAAAAAGCATAAAACACCCTCTTTGTCTGATGCTAAGCTAGCAAAACTTCATCTTGGTTGGGGTGGACTGAATTCACCGTTTTTCAAAAGTGATGAATGAGAACATTTAACTATTAAAGGCTACTAGGATGTCCCTGATCACAGACACAAAGGCTTCTCACGTTTTGTATTAGTACATTGAAGCTCAGAAATAGATTTCAAGTTCTATGTAATAAGATAAAGGTTAGCACAGCAGAACAGAAGCTGTCTGACTTAATTCATACTGTCTCACAAACTGAGAGATGTTCTAAGAATCAGCAAAATAGCACCATAAAAAATTACCTGCCAGAGTGTTTCAGTCTTCCAACACAGTGAAGGGAGGAAGCATTTTCAAAAGACAGACCTTATATAACACTGTCAGCTAACCTGATAGCTTGGAATAATTTTCAGACTTTTATGTATCTTTAAAGAAAGCAGAGTTCACCTACAGTCTTTTCTCAGTCAGGAACGGAGAAAAATGCAAAACAAAATCAAAACCCACTACAAATGTTAGAGGTGCAGCACTTATTTAACATTTTCAAGAAAGAATATATTCTTTCTTAAAATGCAGTGTGGTAACTGTGCTCAAGTTATCCATTTTAAGTTATCACATATGAGGACAAGAAAATACTGATCAAAATCAGAAAGATTGCTTAACAAGAAAAAAATCATCCAAGTTGAGTAAAAGCAACAAAAAGAAAAAAAACACAATTTTGTATCAGGAGTATCAGTACTGTCTTCTTTCTTAATTCTCTCAATTTAGAGGATTTCTGTAAGGAAGAAAAAAACCCACACTTGTATTTTTAAATGCCTTTGGCTGTTTCTCTGGGTTTGGGTTGTGGGTTTGGTTTTTTTTCTGAGGGGGGAGGGGGTGGTGTTGGTGTTTGTGTGATTTTTTTTTTTTTTAACTGGCCTTGGGAGAATGGAGGTGGTGTAAAGATATTCCTCTGAAACAGCACCTTCTAGCCCATCAAGAGAACCAAGCAGTACTCAAACAATACAACAAAGCTACCAGTAGAGGGCTCACCCACTTACCACAGCTGGGAACACAGCCGCAACTGCAACAAAATGCTGCATACAGTGGTTTGCCAGTTCCCTCACACTACAATAACTATCCTCTCACCTCTACACCTCTGAAGACTAATGCTCCCACAAAGCAACCTCACATTATTAATAGATTAGAAATGTAACATCACAATATTTCTTCTAGGATCTCTCTAAAACATATTAAGATTAATGCATACCAATTCAGTGAGATTCAGGTTGATTACCCTGGCTATCTGCAGTCAGTGAGACCTCACTCGAAAGTTAACACAACAGACCAAGCTCAGTAGTTAAACTATTCACCCACTTAAGAGCGCTGCAGCTTCACCAAGCTTTGCTTTCAGAACCAGTAGAACAATCCTCTTCTTTTCTACTAGAAAGCCACTGTTGGAACAAGCACTTGAAATCTCATGTTGTTAAGACACTTATCCTACCAGGACAGCAAGGTAAACCCTCATCAAAAGGAACTCCTTCTGTATATGCATGTGCATCTTCCTTAAACAAGGAAATCTTCCTCCAACAGTGCTTTTTCTGTGACAACAGAATCAGCAGAAGAGTTAGAGATATGAAGCTCGTAAGCAAACTAAAAAAAAAAATGTTCTGTTAACTGACATTAGCATCAACACTACTGTACAACGCCTCACATAATTTATTTACCTTTTAAAAAGAACAGCACAATCTTTAACTGCAAGATGAAACTGCTCCATTCAAAGCAGTGAACCACACTGTTGGTGAACACATATTTGGATCACTTTTAACAGAAAGCAACTGCCAAATCTGATGTATCGGATCAAGAAGCAGGGGCATAACAATAAGTCTTTGCATAGTTTGAATTTTACATAATGGTACCAGGATGTTTATATCAGCTGTTCTACTAAATCTTTGTTATATGTACTGTACAAGTTAAGTTAGTACAAAAAACATAGCTAAAGAGGGAGCTTAATTTTTCAAGTTCTTAAAAGTGAGTGCAATATCTTCTTTAATGCATAGTATTATTCAACAGTAGAGATCATTAATATTAGTCAGCAGGAACTGAAGTCACTTTGAAACTGGAGACAGTAAGGCCTCTCTGAAATACCGAGAAAAAAAAAAGCAAAATAGCTTTGGGTACATCTTACATGTAAAAACAGTGCCATCAGTTATGCTGATCAAAGTTATCAGCACTCTGTAGCCAGAAGTCAAGGGTTATTTTTTAATTACATATGTAATATCCTTTATCTGCCAGAGATTAGTTAAAGTTCAGGCATCCAGTGCTATTAGTATGCACAACACACTCCTACTGAAAGCTTTTGCATTCTCAACTTCATCTTGCACACTGTTTTGCAAAGTCTGACACAAAAATAGTTTCTTTCCTATGTATATGCCTAAACACTTGCTAACATGTTAGCTGCTTTGAAATAAAACATCCTGCGACAGAACAGTCAAGTTACTATGCAGAATGCCAACTCAGCTGAAGTTTATGTTATGAAAATTTTACAAATGTAACTGAAGTTGCATATTCTTGTCCCTTTTTTGGTGGTCAGGGGTAAAGGGGGACAAGGCAGCAGTGCAGCGCAGCAAACAGATCACTTAAAAAACTTCACATAGATACCTATCCACTCTGCATAACAAATTTGTGACATCCAGGAAGTTAAGAATTTGAGTTAACGTACAAAATAAAACTGTTCTGATAATGATCCTGTAATTAGCTTGTGTACAGCAACTCTGCCACAACCTACCAAGACAATGGCTTGACATGCTCTGTAACAAAACATGAAGAAATTAACGAAGAAATTATATTTTAGGAAATCATGGTTTCAGAGTAAGCCAGATTCTGCATGGGAATGTCTTATACAGTTTCATATACAGCTTTTTTGACTGCTACAATATAAACACACCAAAACCCTATCTACCAAGCTTAGAAATTTAAGTTAGGTTCCACTTACAGAACAGAATATATAAAGACCTGGTCCATCATGGACCAGGAATCAGAAATTTGGGCAGGGTGGTAGGGTGTATGTGTTTAAAAGTCACTGTGTTTTCACATAATTACAGTTTATCCATACCACATGTAACTGCACAAGACAGTAATTGCCAACTTCATACTAATTTAGCATCAGACTACAGACCATCATTTAATTCCATCAGGAGGGGGTCTGAAAGGCAAGACTGCTGTTACACGTAGTTATTATTTTGATATCTAACCCTAGATGGTGCTAGGAAATATAAACACACCATTTATTTCTAGCATAACATTAAACGTCAGTTTCAAAAAATATACTTAAAGAATCACCACACTCCCACCCCAAAAGCATGCTCTGACACACTGAGCTGACCAGTAATGGTGTGAAAAAGGGCCGTCTCAACAAAACAAGCGTTCTCACAGGAAACTCAAACTGTAAGGAATGAAAGGTGGGATGGACGAAGTTCTTTAAACAGAATATTCTTCCTGTTATGAAGATGTGGCCCACATGTTCCTTTATTTCTGTAAACCTAGCAGAAAAACCCACTAGAATATGGGATTTCTGAGTGCACAGCCAAATACCAAAAGGCAGATTTCAGGATGTAAGAGAACAGCATTACAATAGTTTGGTCTGGCTTTAGTTTAGTCATGACAGTTTAATTATGATCTAAAATATATATCAAATTAATTCCAGGTTCAGCTAAAGCTTGTTTTTTAATAAAGACAGCTAGTGATACTGTAACTTGTTTCCAACTACTTACTAGTTCAAAATAGAACCTGACAAACACAGCTTTCAAAAACGACAGCCTTGATCACGACCCACTCACACGCAGTGCAAGTCAGCACGACTGAAAAAGGCTCCTTCACAAGAAAGGGCCTCGGTTCAGTAACTGCACAGACTTCAGCATCACGCCAGAAGGCGTTCTGGTTCAGCACTGCGTGCACGGAGACAGCCAGGAATTTTCGGCGGGTTAGGAGGCAAACCTCTTTCTTGCCACCACTAAAAGGGAGCAAATCCTTGGGTTTCCTCCTTGGTTTGCTTTTTTTTTTTTAAAGAATCTTCTCCAAATATTTTAATTCCCCTTCCCAGACTAATACTTCTTGCAGACCTCGAATCCACTATCTGTTGAGGGCGATATAAGCCAGATGTGAAAAACTGCTTTCAGTCATAGAGAAATCATTCACGCCGCGCATCTCCCGCCGCCTCACCCACCATGGGGGGGGCCATCTCAAAAATTGTGGGGCGTAAAGCCCCACTGTGTCACAAGGAAAGAAACCCGCAGGCGACCCGGTGCATTCACGCTGTGAGCGCCTCCTCCAGGCACATAGGGCACTTCACTTTCTCCTCGCAACGCTGCCGACATGCGCCGAACCCCGCACACCCCAAGGCGCGCAACGCGGAGGCCACGGCCGCTCGCCGCCCGGCGCGAAGGCGTCCCGGGATCGGGGAGCCATATGCTGCGGCCACTCACCTTGTCCAGCTCATCGTGCAGCTCGGCCAGGCTGGGCCGGATGAGCTTCTCGCCCAGGTCGGCGGCCGTGTGGCGATAGTGGTCGATGCGCGGCACGGCGTCCATGGTGTTGTGGCCGAAGGTGCGCAGATAGTAAGTGTTGGTATGTGTATCATAGTAGTAGTGGTGGTGGCCGCCCGAGTGAAGACTGCTCTCGCTCAGCATTGTATCGCCGCCGTTCTGGAAGCTGATATTGCCGCCCTCCGAGCTGCCTCCCCCCTGCTCGCCAGGGCTCTCATCGCCGCCCGATGGGTCCACGAAGTTCACACGAAACCTGCCCTTAGCTTCCTCGCTGCCCTTCCCCACAGCGCCAGCCTCCCCACTCGCCTTGCAAGGCTCCTCGGCCGAGCGGCCGGCACACTCGGCCACCAGGTCCACCTGAAAGCGGCTCTGGCTTGGCGTGGGCCCCAGTGGTCCGCCCAGAGAGCCGCCGCCCACTTCATCCTTGCCTTCCTCCTTGTGCCTCTCCTCGCTCGCGGTCCCCGGTACGGCGGGGCCAGACGGCAACAGCTCCTTCTTGCCCTCCATGCCTACCCCTCAGGGATGAAAAACTACACGCACCGTCCCCGACTGCTCCGAAAAACCGGAATACTCGCGGTGGCGGCTGCGCTGCTTTAAACCGCCAACCAGCGCCCGAGGCCGCAGCACGCCGCCAACAACGCCAGGCACCGCGCGCGCGCCCCGCCCTCCCACCCGCCGCAGGGCCAGGTGATGATTTCGCCGGTGTAGCTGCTACTTCCCACGCTCGTGCGCCCTGGCTCTGCTGTGGCCCTCTCGTCCCACACCGGTCCCTCACTCGGTCTTCCTCCGCCGCGTTACTGTCCCCGCTCGCCTCCCAAGGCAGGCCGTGCC
>VXBZ01002452.1:0-10554 GCA_013399135.1 Heliornis fulica | reverse complement strand
TGGCGGGCTAGGCGGCTGTCCTCTCTGCTCCTTGCCCCCGGTCACTTCCGGCAGCGCTGGGTGGATGGAGGAACGGCCTGCGGGATGGAGGCTAAACGGCCGCGGAGCTCCGGGGGCTGCTTGGAGCCACCACTGCTAGTTATGTCTGTCTAGCTCACTGACCCTATGCCAGCTCACAACCCTGCGAAACCCTCAGTGCCGCTTTGCGCCTCTTCATCTTGGTTGTTTCTGGTTGTTTGTGGGTTTTTTGTGGGTTTTTTTTGTTTGTTTTAGGTTTTGTTTTTTGTTTTTTTCGCACGCCACCTAGCTGGTCGTTAACGTTGTCCTGGTGAAAAGGATCCAGATGTACGACTTGGATGAGAGCAGGCATGGACCAGTAAATGCCAGTTATCTACAGGAATGCTTGACTGCAGGGGTAGCTTCAAGGAGAAACAAACGAGGAGGGCAAAATTCACATAAGTTAGCCTTGTCAAGCAACGGCACCTCTTTATTTCAAAAATGTACAATTTTGTATGTCTTTCCCATATAGCGAACTGAGTGCCAACATCCTATCTTTTAACTCACTGCATCTCTATGCTTTTATTTAACAAATTTGGTGACATAATCCAACAGAAAAGGACTGGAGTTAGCAATTATTTTTTTTCTTAACAGTTACTTGAAGGAATATTTAAGTTTTGGGGATGTGTGTGTACGTAAAAGAACTGAGGGCACCCCTAGATTGCAAAGATGGGTACTCAGAACATCTGTTCAAGTACTGTTCTAGAAAAAGAACATGGATAATGAATTTTAAATTGAGAAATTCCTTGACAGACTCTGTGATAAACTTCGTGTAATCAATTTGTTAATCAAACCGGTAGAAGAGTAAACTATTGATTTAAACTATGTTAATCTCTTTAACCAAGTGATTGTATTCTTCTGTTGACTTTTGATTGAGCATGAACTTGTTAGACAAAGACTGCAACCCCCAGGTTAAGCAACATCTGCATTAACCAAGATAAAATGCGCAAGTCTTAATTGTGGAGAAAACACAACGCAGAGGAAGGCTAACGCCCTCATCCCCAATCAACAAAGAGAAGGACTCCCTATTGACAAGGAGCAGAACAAAGGAAGCCATCAGAGGGAACCATTCAACCTGGAATTTACCTGGAATTAAAAGGACTATAAAAACGGGACTCTGATGGGGGTGAGGCGCGCCGTTGGTGGAGCAGGAGTCTCCCCTGCCTCCCAGCGCTGTTTTTGCCTGCTTGTTGCTTGCTCAAATAAATTCTATTTGGAAACTCCAAAAGTTGGCACAGCCGTTTATAACAGACCCAAAAATTCCTGTTAAAAAGACTGGATTCAGCAGATTTTCAGAGCATGAGGAATAAAATATTTATGAGTTAACTGGAAAATAAATGAATAAATAATTTTTTCCATTTTGGCATGGAGCAAGAGAAGCAATGGTTGACAAAGAGAACTAGTCAGAATGAAAGATTTGGTTCAGAACTGAAAATAAACAGCACTGCAAAACAGCTAATGTACAATGAAAATCCTCCAAGGTACATTTTGTATAAGCAGACATAAACACTGCATGTTCAACACCTGTGTAGTGTGATAAGGTGTTTGGAAGCAATTTAGATTTGGAAGTGGTTATTTCTGTTAGTTTCCTGTATAAATGGGGAGCAGCTTGTGAAATCCCATGCTTATGATGCAGTTTTTTATTATGATGTTTATTCTAAATAAAACAGTATTATGCATGTACAGCTAGATGTGTGTTGGCTACATTAGTCAGGCCAAGTATAATTGCCTCTTTCATCTTCATTTATATTATTGCAATGCAAGCTCAAAACATATAACCTGTCCTACAATTCTGCATGCCCAGAACCAGTGATCAGGTTGGCCCCAATTGTACCCAGGAAGTCCAAAGCACCAGTCTGAGTGAAACAGATGGCGGATGGAGCCATTGCACTTCAGGCTTCAAGAAGATGCTCTGTCTTAGGAGAAGGAAGAGAGAACTGTGTGGGAAGTGTGCTAATGGGAGGAAAATGAGGCACAGGAAATCCCTGAGATTAGGATAAATCATCCTAGTGAAAGGACAGTAGGCACGATTCCACAAGAAGTGAGAACCTTATGGAAATGAAAAAATTTGCATTCATAACAAATATATTTTGTGGTGTGCATCTGTCTAATGTAATGTGACATCATAGAATGGTTTGGCTTGAAAGGGAACTCAAAGACCATCTAGTTCCAACCCTGCTTCCATGGGCGAGTAGGTTGGACCAACCTCTGCTATATCAGGTTGCTCAAAGCCTCATCTAACCAGACCTTGAACACTTCCAGGGAGGGGGCAACCACAGCTTCTCTGGGCAACCTGTGCCAGCTTCTCACCACCCTCACAGCGAAGGCTTTTTTTCCTTATAATTAAGCTAAAGCTACCCTTTTTCAGTTTAAAGCAAAGAATTGAGAATGCTAGCACAGCCCTCATTAAAAACAAGAAAATAGACAATCCAAGAATAATGAGAAGATGGGGAAAATACAGGCCTCTCAAAAACTGAAGCATCAAGATTAAGAATTACCAGTGTATTGATATTGGAAAATGGACAACAGTAAAATGAAAATGCATCAAGTCTTCAAAAAGGTATTGGGACTTCATGTGGCCTGTGAGAAGGGAGACAGAATCTGTAAGGAGAATAAAAGGCACACAAAGTCCCACTGATATTAAAGATACAATTTGAAGGGAAAAAATAAAAAGAATATTCACTTTAAGCTCTTAAATAATTTCTGAGGTACTAATACTTGAAACATTAACACGGTGGAGTCTGGATATCATTGGTGAAAAAACCAGCCCATAACACATTAAATAAGTAATAACTAGTTAAGATTATTTGCCAGAAAACATAATTCTTTTTTTTTTTCTTTGCACTGTTCGGGGGGAGAAGCGGAGAGATTCATTGCCCTATCAAAGATGCAAAAGTGCTACTGCAAATTCCAAGTTTGGGTTTAGTAGTTTAAAAACTTGGGAATATTGTATGCTTATTTTTTTATTTATTTATTTAGGCATGATACAAAATGTCAGATTCAGTTGGCTCAGTGGCTTACCATTATCAGAGGTACCTTTCATTGCCAGACATGACATTTCACACTGGAGAGCCTCATAGTGGTCTGTGAGAATGATTACCAGCCTTGGTAAAAGGAATTTTACATCCATACAATCCTGTGTGTGAGAAGATTCGAACAAAAGATCTGTTCTAGGTGAGGTGAAGTGTTTGTTTGGTCCAGTAACCAGCCTGTGGCAGTGGCCTCCAAGGAAGGAGTGCCTAAGAACAGGGCAAGCACAAGTCTTGAAGGTTCTTTCCCAGCCTGTGTATGGCTAAGAAAGCCAGAGGGGCTTTCTTTTCTGTGAATTTGACTGTTTTCCCTCAGATATTACATAGCTCTACAATGTTCTGTGGCAGGCACTTCCATGTATGCGTGGTATGAGGAACTGGCTTTTTTTTTTCTACTTTGAACTTGCCATTTGCTAGCTACACTGTATAGTCTGTAGTATATTTACTACACAATATGAAACACTGGAAAATAAAGCAACTTTATTCCATTGTGACTATTGTGTCTATTTAGACCTTGACTAGATCCTTCTTCAACACTTTTCCAAGCAGAAGAACTCTGGTTAAAGTCCTTGCTCTTGTGGATGCAGGTCTACATACCCTTGCTCTTCTCTGATCCTACCAGATCCTTTTTGAGATGTGCTCAGTGTTCAGCTTGTGAGCTGTTCTTTTGCGTGCTTTTGTATCTGCAGGGCAAGCTTTAGTCACTGTTGGTGACTACAATGAGGTTCTTCAGTGATAAAATTTTGTAACAGGTCCTGTGTTTTCCCTGCTTGAACCATGAGACGTTTTAGCTCTTGTATACCACTTATATCACTGCCTCTTCATACAGTAAGTTTCAGAATCTAAAAATCTTGTTTCTGCATCTTGATCCAATGCCAAATTTTCTCTGTCAGCACATGGCCTGATGTTTTGCTCTTTCTTTTTTCCTTCTTTTACATTCTTTCCTCCTTTCTTTTAACCTTCCTTTTCCATAAAAAGTAGAGGCAGAGTTAATATTTGTAGACTATTGTTGATTGTGCCCTTTGTAATTATTACAGGTGTTCATCCATATCTATGTTTAAGTGCACTGTCGTTCTCCCAGAAAACTGGATGGAGTCCTGACAAATACTGTATTGTTATGTGGCAAATTACCTGTATTTGTGTTATACTAATCCTAGCTTACAAGTAAAAAAAGGTAATTGCAGCAACACTTCTGAAAGCCTGCTGGATAAATCCTATGAATAAGTCAGAAATTAAATCAATTTGCTGGCAGCTGGATGTCGTGGTAGAATAATCAGTTTCAGAGGTCTTTCCTGTTCTGACCATGCTTCTGATGTGTGCATGTGTGCCTTCAATATTCCACTGCCCTAACACAACATTGCCTTGTTTTCATTGACCCATTGGTAATGAGAATAGCTCCATAATCATTCCAGTTATTTCTAATATTTCACTATTTCTAACATTCTGAGTTTGAAGAATGACATGCAAGGTAGGTTTTGGATAGCTTCTCCAAAGGCCTTCCATTTTTAATACTGTTAGCAATGTATTTACTTAGGAGTGAGGTGGAGGATCTATTTTTTTGTCCATCCAGAAATGGAATTTTTAGCAAGATCCTGTGCTTTTTTGATACCTCAAGAAAGGAAATTCAGCACCTTGTCCCTGCCCTATGTTTGTGAGTTTCCATGTCAAGTTTTTTGTTTGTTTGTTTGTTTGTTTGTTTGTTTTGGTTTGGTTTCGTTTTTTGTTTGTTTTTTGTGGTTTTCTTTCCCTGTATTTGAAAATTGAGTTAGGAAGAAAAAAGTATTCAAAGGTGTTATGGAGTTTGTTTTCTAAAACTGCTGTAGTTATAGGTAGTTACATCAAGAATAATTAGAAAATACAGGTTAGCATGTGGCAACCATTCTGGAAATGTCAATAAATAAGCTAACAAACAGAGAAGTTTTCTTGTGTAGTCCAGCGTATACTCAAAATTAGACTCTTCATTATTTTGGTTATGTTTCTAGTTTAACTCATTTCTATATGGCTCAGTATCTAAGGAATTTTACAGTAGGTGAAGCTGCAGAGTAGCACTGTGTGGGAACTTTTCAGCTTAGTTGTATCAACATCTGAATAATTGGGATTTAGATAGGAAAGCCCATGCTCTTGGCAAGGCATGTGTGTTTTGATGAATGTGCAAAACCAAAGGTCATAGATAGGAGCTAGGAGTATGTGAACCAAAAGAGATATTTTCAGAATTTAATTGGCTTCTGGAAAAACAGTCCTGCTTAATGAAAACAAGGACAGGTGTTTTTACAGTGAGCTTTCTCACATGATGTATGAAAAAATGGGAACCTTGCTGAAGGATGAAGATATAAAAGATAGGTACTTAAATGAAGTAAATGTTCTCCTGAACTCTTCTTGGTGTTCTGAGCTCTTTTCCAGTCGCTGATATCCCTTGCATCTCTGACAGCACTAAAGTGCCTTTATAACACAGACAGCATGAATGCTGAGTAATTGTTCAGACCACAAAATAGTAGTTTTGATTCCATACCTTGCATACAGATTGCCAGGTACCCTAGGACAGAGCTCATAATGTAATTGTATGTTTCCCAATAATTGGTCGGAAACAAAGTAATCCAAATACTAATTTATGTTTATTAATCAGCAGGTGACAATAGGTAAAGCAGTGGTGGACAGCCAGGGAGTCTCCGCTCCACCAATGGTGCGCGCAGTCTCCGTTTGAGTTAAGGTTTTTATATTGGTGTAGTTCTGGGTCTAGAATTTTCCATCAAGGCTTCTGTGTAATCTCCTGAGCATGCGCCAGTTGTTGTTAGGGGGTCTTCTTCTACCTTCTGGTGGTCAGCGGGATGAAGTTGCTTGTCTTCCTCACTTGTCCCTTAGTTGACCCCTCTTCCATATTTGGTCAGCAAGCTCGTTTATTGGCTACTTAACTTCTACGGCCTTCTGCTTTTAAGTTACCTATAACTCAATTCTATGCCTCACTAGACATTTACAATAATCATTCTTACAAAACAGGATGTTGCATTCTGTTTTATTCTGTTTTCAGGGTACAGGTGGTTTACTGAACAAAGGTTCATCTATCACAATACTATCTCGCCAGCGGTCCTCCTATTTCATTTCTCCATGAGCTAGGAGCTTGTTTTGATACTTCCTTCCTGATACATCTGCATGAACTTAAGTCCATTTTGCATGATTCAGTTCTTCTTCGGTTCATCTTTTTGCTGTGTAGAACTGTGTGCAAGAAATTGTCCCAAACATTAAACTTCTGGATATTATACTCCATGCATGACATGAGAGAGCCAGGATACAGGACTAATGAACTTCTTTACACTTCAGGCATGTGTATAAGTGGTTTCTGTTTCTTACACTTCAAAATGATTTTTGGTGGGTTTTTTGTGTGTGGTTGTTTTTTTTTAGGGGGTCGTATTTTTTTGGTTTTGTTGGTTTTGTTACTTAATCATGTCTCTTGAAGATAAAATAACTTCCATCTCTTTATATCCCATATATTAACTTCTGAAACTGATGTCCTTTAGAGTAGGCATGCATTATATAATGAAGACTAAGGAAGTAGCTTGGTCAGCAGTCCACCAGTGCCCACAGGACAAAATGTCTGTATTTTCAGGTGCTGAAGCCAGCTAACCTCATTCTACTTACACAGGTAATTTTCAGTCCTTTTAGTTCTCCTTGTCTTATGACAGTCAATCTACTTTTTTTTTCTTTTCACTTATATATAAACCCTCATACTCAAAAATGAGTGAAAGTTGCCAGTCAGTTATGCTGAAGCCGTCCTTTTGGTGTTTTCAGCTTGCCCTCTTCATTCAGTGTTTGGAAAACTCTTAGTTTGTGTTCTGCTTTATATTATTCTAGATTTTTCCCTGAGTTTTTCGTAGAAGAAAAATCTTAACATTTCCAAGAAATATCCCAGCACCATTTGTGCATACTGTTTAGCTACTGATTGGTGAAGTGACAGAAGTTAAAAAAAGTGTAGGAAGCAAAGTATGTGAGCAAATATATCTTCCCAGACCCAGAAGCACAGGAAAGGCAAGGCTGCTCAGCTCCACATACCTGGGTCTAACTAGCAGTGAGGCTGGAGATGTGTTCCCAGCAGGCAAATGCAAACAGAGCACACATTCACATATGTTTTTGTACATGTGTCCAGACACACGGATCAGAGAGACACCTAAAGCACTCACATGGCCACAGGCAGCATCAAGGGCCTCATCCTACTCCCCTGAAAAGGTAGTCCACACACATGTATGGACAAGGTGGATCCCTCCAGCAGCTGGCACAGACCCTCAGCCTGCTGGGTAGCTGCCCCTGGATCCTATTCTTCCCAGTTGCTGTCAGGGCACATGCATTTCTCCCAAAGCTATTGCTAGTATTCTGGTTCATATTTCTTACATTGTTTTGCTTCTGTCTTTCCTATTGGCCTTCATCTAGTAATGCAGCTTGGTTCTAAGCAGGCTGAAAGGTATTGGAACCTGGATTGTAGTTTTCAGTACTCCTGAATTTTAAAAAATGCTTAATCACCTGTACTGTATTGGATGGATGGATGGATGGATGGATGGATGGATGGATGGATGGATGGATAAATAATGGATTCAATTGAATAGCTGCATTACCATGAAGTTAGACACCCAACTTGGAAAACTCGGCAAGCACATGTTTATCTGTTTTACTGTTCAGCATGGCACTGAAAATTGTGTTTAGCATTAAATTTGTACAGATCCACTAAGGTCAGCAGTTTGCTTAAGAACCATGCCAAGCAGATTGCTAGAAGAAATCCCTCATTATTTGGCAGTTTGTTAGAAAAAAAAAAAATGAAAAAAAAATAAGACAAAGAGGAGGTTTAGAGTTCTGTATTGAAATATTTCTCCATTTACATTTTTTCTTTGAGGTTATTTATTTAGGGGGTTTTTTTGTTTGGGTTTTTTTTTTTTTGTATGGAAATGTATTTAATAGAAACTGGAATAGAATTGAGAAATGACACTTATATTGAATTTTCCTGGATGTGTTTTTCTACTAACTGAGCCTAGTTGTGAGCTAGCATGTGGACTCCATAAAGGATTCTTTTAATATTCGTATAGGGTTTTTCTATTTGACTTGACAATTCCTACTCCTCAGATGAACATCCATAGTAATTGTAGCTTGTTTCTTGTATTAAATATAAGGAAATATTCTGCATATTATTTGGGGAAAACTCCTCATAACTTTCAAATTCTAATTACAGCTATTGCTGGAAGTAACACATAGCATATTTTGTGTAAAGGGGGATATACACTTTAGAAATAAAATATTAGACAATTTTCATTTTCCAAAATTCCTACTTATTTTAGGACAAGTATGAAATGATTACTTTGTTAATTTTATAATTATTTCTGTTTAGGTAGAATATTAATGTACCAATTTTTGTGTTCCAACAGATGGGAGTCTGGCTTCCAGACAGGGTCAAACCACCACAGAGGGACACAGAGCGAGCTAGAAAAACAGTAGTTAAGTAAGCATCCGAGGGATTGGTGCTGCCTCAAGAAGTTTGGGTCTTTTTAATTATGGGGCAGTTTACTCAGCACCTGGTGTGATGGCTATGGATGGGTCTCACCTGTCTCCAAGGGGAAAGTGAATCCTAGCTCAGGAGCTAGCTGGGCTCATTGAGAGGACTTTAAACTAGATATGCAGGGGGAAGGGGACAAAATGATGCTCACTGGAGTTGAGTGAGTAGTACACAGATATCAGCTTAAGTTGATGAGGAAAGAGGTNTGAAGGATCTTGTGAGGACTTCTCAGAGGATGTATCATTGACTACTCCCTGCCTGAAATCTTCTTGTGTCCCTTTAGGGATACCTGAACCTGCTGCTTCCCTAAAGTGCCTGTATACTAATGCATGCATCATGGGAAATAAGCAGGAGGAGTTAGAAATCTTTATGTGGTTGCAAGGCCAAGGTCTCATTGCAGTCACAGAGGCATGGTGGGATAGCTTGGATGACTGGAATGCTGTCATGGATGACTATGTTCTTTTTAGGAAAGAAAGGCCGCAGAGGTGAGGTGGTGGAATTGCTCTATATGTGAGAGAGGAGCTAGAATGCATTGGATTCCACATGGGGTTGGGTGAGATACCTATGCAGAGCTTGTGGGTAAGGGCCAAGGAGAAGCTAGTATGGGTGACACTGCTGTGGGTGTGTATTACAGACCCCCTGATCAAGAGGAGAAGGTTGATGAAACCTTCTACAAGCAGCTGGAAGTATCCTCGTGATCCCAGGAACTGGTTTGTATGGGGGACATCAATTACGCAGATATTTGTTAGGAAAGCAAAAGGTCCAGGCACACGTGATCCAGATGGTTTCTGCAATGTGCAAGACAACTTCCTTATATAGATGATGGAGGAGCTGATGAGGTGTGGAGTGGTACTAGATCTTGTTTTACTAATAAGGATGGGCTTGTTAGGGAAGTGAAGGCTGAGGGCAGCTTGGGATATATTAACCATGGTGGATGGTGGAGTTCAAGAATTTGAGTGGAAGAGGTAAAGCAAAAAGTAGGATTTCTACCCTGGACTTCAGGAGAGCAAACTTAATCTAATTAGAGCTATCCCATGGGCTGGGCTGTTAGAAAGTAAGGGGGCCTGTGGGAGCTGGGCAGTGTTTAAACAGCACTTCTTCCAAGGTCAGGATTGGTGTGTCCCTATGAGCAAGAAATCAGGGAAGGGTGGCAGGAGACTTCCGTAGATGAGCAGGGAGCTCATGCATAAACTCAAAGGGAAGCAGAAGGTCCATGAATTGTGGAAAAAGGGTGTGAGCGCTTGGGTAGAGTATAGAAATGTTGTCAGGGCCTGCAGGGATGCGATGAGGAAGGCTAAAGCCCACCTGGAAATGAAGGTGGCAAAGGACATAGAGGAAAATAAGAAGGATTTTTTTTAAAGTATGTGAACAGCTAGAGAAAGACTAGGGATAATGTGGGTCCCCTGCTGAACAAGGGTGGTGTTCTGGTAACAGAGGATGCTGAGAAGGTGGAGATACTGAACGCCTTCTTTGCTTCAGTCTTCACTTCAGACTCCCCCTTGGGTCTCCTGGGGAAAGAGAGATAGGTTTGGAAATGGAGAACTTCCCTCTTGTTGAGGAGGAGGTAATCTGGGAACTTCCAGGTGGGATCAGTGTGCACAGATCTATGAGCCCTGATGAGATGCACCCATGTGTGCTGAGAGAGCTGGCAGAGGTGATTGCTGAGTCACTCTCTGTCATCTTTTGACAGGTCTTGGAAAACAGAAGAGGTGCCTGAGGACTGGAGGTTAGCAAGTGTCACTCCAGTTTTTATAAAGGTCAAGAGGGAGGATTCAGGTAATTACAGGCTGGTCAGCCTCATTTCCATCCCTGGAAAGGTGATAGAACAGCTTGTTCTGGATGCCATCTCCAAGCAATTGGAAGAGAAGAAGGTTATGAGGAGTAGTCAGTATGTATATACCAAGGGGAGATGGTACTCAACCAACCTAGTAGCCTTCT
>VXBZ01002449.1:4634-16130 GCA_013399135.1 Heliornis fulica | reverse complement strand
TGGCCTGGGCAGGGTCAGGCTGGGGTTGGACTCCATGAGCTTAAAGGTCTCTTCCAACCCAAGGGATTCTGTGATTTGATGACATTGGAGCAGCTATCGCCTTCAGAGGACCTCTGCACATTTCTACCCTGCTCAGACCCCTTCCACCATGGAAAATCCCTTCTCTTCCTGCCTTCACTGAAACCAAGATGCCTCCTCTGCGAGGCTTCCCCCACCCCAGCCCAGCCCCACGGTGATGGCCATGATCCCTTGGCTTCACTGTTGGAGCCACGGGCGGCTGTGTCAGTTGATCTCTATCAAACCTCCCGCCCACTTTGAGCACAGCAGCGTTCTGACAGCAGCCCTGAAACATCTTTCTCCACCACTTCCTCCAGCACTGCGGGCAAAGAGACTTCTGCATTTGTGCAGCGAGTGGCAGCGAAGGTTACGGCTTGCCCACATGTCCCTTCCTGCTCCCCAACACACAACCTCGCGTGGTGGCATCCTCCTGATCTGTACCACCCTTCCCATCGCCTCCCACACCCATCTCCATCCCTCTGACCCCGTCTCTCCAGATGTCACTGCTTTCCCAGGCTCTGGCCACCCCGGACTCGGGGCTCTGCCAAGGTTTCCCGGTCGCTCGCCCGTGTAGGGCACCGCTGCAGGGAACCGAGAGGAGGTTCCTCTGTTTCTCCTACACGATGAACGTTTAGATCCCGTTCCACAACACGATGGGTCCCGGGCAGAGGCACAACCAGGCAGTAATTGACAGCAAGGGGGCTGCACCACTCTGTTCCCCGTGTCACCTGTCCCAGGACAAGCTCTTGCTCGGACCTGTGGTCTGTAAGAGCCACCGTGCTGTTCCGCACCTGAGCTGCTCCACGGTGGCCTCGTAATCTCTCAGCGCTTCTTCTTTCCTCTCCAGGCGACTCTTGAGGCTCCTGATCTTCTCATACAGCAGCTCCAGGTCCTTCCGTCTCTGCAGTCCCACTTTGTCCCTCTCCTCCCGCGGAAGGTGCCGCAGGGACTGAATCCCTGCCAGCTCCTGCACCTTCATCAGCCTTCCCAGAGCGCCGATTGCGTCAAGGTACTGCGGGAAAACCAGGCCGTGCTCTAATCGCGTCACGTCACAGCGCTCAGCTGCGGTTCATCCGTGCACATGGCCTGTGTGCCTGGTGGCACTCGGAGAGGTGACGCTCCTCCCCGGAGCGGATCCTCAGCCCCTTTCGGCCACGGTGTTTAATCCCCAGCAGCAAAACTCTTTGGGTTGCGTTTCTCCTCTTTCAGGCCAAGCCCATTTCCCTGCTGGGTGTTTGTCTGCCCTTCTCGGAGCAGAGACAGTCACTTTCACACCCCACCCCCTGCGCTACCTCTGGCAGCTGCCTCCATCACCCCACAGCCTCTCCTGCATCATTCAGTGGGTGCATATGTGGGTGAAGGCCAGGTTGGATGGGGCCCTGGGCAACCTTGTCTAGCTCCAGGCCTGGACGTTGGTGGCCCTGCCTGTGGCAGGGGGGTTGGAACTCGATGATCCTTGGGATCCCTTCCAACCCAGACCAGTCTGGGATTCTGTGAAGGTCTCTGTCCTTGCCAACCCCTTCCTCTGCTGGAGGACCAGCCCTGACTTCCCAAGGAGCTTTGGTGGGAAGAGGAGAAAGACATTCTGGGGTCCCAGGGCATCTCAACAGACCCCTGGTGTCCTCCAGCCATGTTCCTGCAGAGCCCTGATGCCAATCGCTTCCTTCTGAGATGGGTTTGAAGATGATCCACCCCCTATGAGCTCTGGGTACCTGTGCAATGGGTCCATTGTTGACGTACCATCTGCTCACCAAGGTCTGTCATATCACTCATCCCCAACCTCGCTGCCGCATTAGTGGCTCCATGTGAGCCCTTGTTAGGAATGGCGCCGGGAACCTGTGCAGACAGGGAAGGACCAGCAGAGCCCACAGCTTGCCTGGCTTCATCCCGGAGCTGCCTCAACCCTCCCATCCGCTGCACGGGAAAACCACCCCGGCGACACGGCGGTCCAAAACCTCACAGTATCCCCCCATGCCTCCTGCCAGGCTGCCAGATACGGCATCTCCCCCTTCCCCCCATCCAGCCTCTTATTTAGGCTATCCCAAAACCAAATTCTCCCTTTTCCAGGGAAAACTCTTCCAACAGAGCCATAAGGACCATGACCCAAAAAACTGCCACCTTACCTCACCCACCTTCCCTTCTGCTCCCGACGCGGGCGCAGGTTCCTTCTCGAGACCCATTCTCTGGGCTATTTCCTCTGGCACATCTTTCGTCAGCAGCACCAGCGGCTCCAAACCCTTCCTCGTGTCACCTGGGGGGGGGCAAAAACCCCCCCAATGAGTTGCATCGCTCTCTGTACACCATCCCCAAGGAGGCTTCCCCTTGCTGATGCCGTGCGTGGAGAGAGACCCACGCAGGCGATGCGGTCACGCCTGTAGGATCCAAGTAGGATGCAGAGTGATTTTTTGGGTGACAACTCCAAGGGTGCGTTCAGCTCTTGGTACAGGGCCACACATGATGGAAAGGGACCGCGAGAGGCCAAGGTACGGCAAGTGGACGATCCTCCAGGCCTTGGGCCCTGTGGCCTTGGTCCCCGGGGGCCCAAGGCCCGGTTCCTTCGGGTGCCAGCTGCTCTCTCTCGCCTTGAGCAGAGCATCACCCGCGTGTGGGAGCGATCGGGCACCGAGCCGGGCGCCTGCTTGCTTCTGGCTCTGACTGCGCAGCGGCTGCGGCTGAGTAACCCACCGCCAGCTGCCTCTGCGAACGCCGCCCCCTCACGCGTGTGCGCTCACCAACGCTCGACGCCTGCCGATGGCACCGAGTGCCTTTCTAAAGCCTGTAGCTGTGCCGATGCTTCCTCGGGGATGTTCTACCAACGTGTGCACACACAGGAGAACTGGCTTCCCAAGGGAACAGCCTGAGCCCATGGCATGTGAAGAGCCAGAGACCCTGGCACGGCCCATCGTGCCGCCCCTGGCGTTACGTGCTCCACCGGCGCAGGGCCCCTCTGCCCTTCGCAGCGATGGCCGCGTTTACCTGGGGACCACCTCTTCTCCAGCACCTTGATTCTCTCCCGGAGCTCGGCCAAACCTTCTCTTTGGCGCCGAATGGTTTCCTCGTGTCTGAGGCCTCGGCACTGCGCGCCGAGGTTGGCCAAGTCCGACACCGGCTCCTGGAAGAAGCAACACAAATAGTTCTCCCCAGGACCATGTCTGGGCAGAGGACATAAGCTCAGCTTAAACCCGCTCTAAGCGCAGCCCCGCTGAAAGAGCTGGTCACTGGGCCAACAGCAAAGCCTGCACGGCGTCTCGCCTGTGGATTCCTGGGGGGAAGAGCGGAGCCAGAGCCCCCTTCTCACACCCGCGCTCCAGGGAGGATGTAACCCCCTATCAATGCACCAGAGAGCCTGGAGAGGGATGGTGCACGGCGCTGAACAGCCGCGTCAGCATTTTCCCCTTGCACGTTGTGCCACCGCCGAGCGTTTGCTGTTTCCACACACAAACACTAACACAGGGTGTGAACTAACCCATGATCTCCCACACTG
Organism: Heliornis fulica; assembly: GCA_013399135.1. Classification (NCBI taxonomy): domain Eukaryota; kingdom Metazoa; phylum Chordata; class Aves; order Gruiformes; family Heliornithidae; genus Heliornis; species Heliornis fulica. Next base: position 12,589 of record VXBZ01002449.1, on the reverse strand, counting down.
TCCTCCCAGCTGCCCCTCAACACCCCCCCCCACACAGACACTCCCATTTCCCCACCCCAGCTCCATCCATCCGCTGTGTCCTGAGCAACACCCAAACCCCTGGGAGGGGGCAGGGACGCCCCACAACCCCAAACTGGGCTCTCAGGTCTGGCTGCTGCTTTTGCCCCGTCTGTGCCATCGCTGCGTGCGGAGCGGGGCGAGCGGTGCCTCCCGCTCATCATCTGGCTGTGAGTCACCGCTTGGCCCCCACACATCTCGCTGGCACGCTGTCGGCCGCCGCGGCGGTACGGGATGTACGGTTGCTACACAGTCCCTCCATCTGCTGCTTGCAGCCAACTTGGAGTTCTTGCTGTTTCTGTCGCCGGGGAAATCCAACGGGCATTCGGCATGGGGGACAAAAGAACCGTGTTCCCATCCAGTGTGACGAGCCACCCCTGCTCCCGCACGCGTTCACCCCCCCGTCACCGTGCTGTGTCGCCACCACGGATGGGGAGAGGAAGGAGCTCGTAGGTCTTTCTGCTGTTATCCCCTCTAATTGGCAATTATCGCAGCCATTAGCATGCACAACACTGCTCCTTCCAAAGTGCAAACATCAGCTCATTAACCAGCAGCAATGGCAGAGCCAGGAGCAGGTGTGCTGTCATCATGGCTACCAGCATGGCTACCAGCACAGCTACTGGTACAGCTACTGGCACAGATGCCATCATGGCCACAGGCAGAGCTGCCAGCATGTTTGCCATCATGGCTACTGGCACAGGTACTGGTGCGGCTACTGGCACACATACCAGCATAGCTATTGGCATGGCTACTGGGGTGGCTACTGGCACAGCTACTGGCATGGCTATCATCATGGCTACTGGCACAGCTACCATCATGGCTACCAGCATGGCTACTGGCATGGCTACCATCATGGCTACTGGCACAGCTACCATCATGGCTACCAGCATGGCTACTGGCATGGCTACCATCATGGCTACTGACAGAGCTACTGGAATGGCTACCAGCATGGCTACCAGCAGAGCTACTGGCATGCCTACCATCATGGCTACTGGCACAGCTACTGGCACGGCTACCATCATGGCTACCAGCATGGCTACTGGCATGGCTACCATCATAGCTACTGGCACAGCTACCATCATGGCTACCAGCATGGCTACTGGCATGGCTACCATCATGGCTACTGGCAGAGCTACTGGCACGGCTACCATTATGGCTACCAGCAGAGCTACTGGCATGCCTACCATCATGGCTACTGGCATGGCTACCAGCATGGCTACCAGCATGGCTACCAGCATGGCTACCAGCATGGCTACCAGCATGGCTACCAGCATGGCTACCAGCATGGCTACCAGCATGGCTACCAGCATGGCTACCAGCATGGCTACCAGCATGGCTACCAGCATGGCTACCAGCATGGCTACCAGCATGGCTACCAGCATGGCTACCAGCATGGCTACCAGCATGGCTACCAGCATGGCTACCAGCATGGCTACCAGCATGGCTACCAGCATGGCTACCAGCATGGCTACCAGCATGGCTACCAGCATGGCTACCAGCATGGCTACCAGCATGGCTACCAGCATGGCTACCAGCATGGCTACCAGCACAGCTACCGCGGCTCGCAGGCAGCCCTTGGCTAGGGAAGGGGCGTCCAGTGCTCTGCTTTCAGCCGGCTTCGAGCAGGACATCGCCAGGACTCACCGTGTGCGTGACCGACACTCACAGACCCCGACCTTGCCAGTGCCCGTGTGGACTTACCCTCTCGGGGGCTTCCTCGCCCACCTGTGCGGCGCTCCTGGGAGCATCCTCCGGCTTTTCCGTGTCTCGGGAGGCTTCCTTCACCTCTCTGCAGCGGGCTTGGGCTTGCCTGCCTCGGGAGATGAGACTGTCAGGGACAGGGTGACGGAGCAAGGTGACCCCAGCAAGCAGCACCCTGGCACCTGATGACCACCCCAGGAACGTTCACTCAGTTGCTGGTGACTCAGTGACGTGTCCACTGGCACAGGCACTGCCATCCCCCCGTTTCTGTTCACCTGGCACCTCCGTAGAGACAAGGTGGCTGTGGAGCTCAATGCTGAGGCTCTCACCCACCCATGTGTTTTGTTCTGGGGAGACACCTAAACCCCTCTGGGTGTTGGGAACCTACAGAGCTGCTCCTGCAAAGGACCAGGTATGGAGAGTGTGTACCTTAACTCTTCAGCTGCTGCTTTCAGGGCTTGATCCTTGTTCTCCACGAGGATGGACATCTGGGCTAGCTTCTGCCTGAGCAGGTTCAGCTCCCGCTCCTGGCATTTCACCCGGCTCACGTTCTGCTCCAGTTGGACCTTCTGCTCCTCGCTCAGCTCCCCTGGGCACACCACAGCTCCATGGGCTTCTGGCTCGCTCACCACTCAGCCCAGGGGATCATCCCTTGGGGGATGGGACCCCTTTCCCAGCAACAACCCCGTAGGGGATGAGAACAGAGCCTGTCCCCACAGAGCCCTGCCCAGTCCTGGGATCCTGGGCCAGCCGACCATCCCGGAGTGAGTCCAGTCTCTGTGTGGGCGTTCACCAGAGCAGTCACAGAAGCCCAGGCTGGTCTGGGTTGGAAGGGACCCCAAGGGTCATCGAGTTCCAACCCCCCTGACACAGGCAGGGACACCAACCTCCAGGCCTGCAGCTAGACAAGGTTGCCCAGGGTCCATCCAACCTGGCCTTGAACACCTCCAGGCTTGGGGCATCCCCCACCTCTCTGGGCAGCCTCTCACCACTCTCTGCACAAAGAACTTCCCCTGATCTCTATCCTGACCTTTCCCTCCTCCAGCTTCAATCCATCCCCTTGTGCCACCACTCTCTGCCCTTGGGAAAACCCAATTCCCTCCTGTCCATCCGCTGCCTTGAAGTCCTGGGGGGCTGCAGTGAGGTTCCCCCACAGCCTTCTCTTCTCCAGGCTGACCCAGCCCAGCTCCCTCAGCCTGTCCTCACAGGGGAGCTGCTCCAGCCCCTGAGCATCTCCGTGGCCTCCTCTGACCCCTCTCCACCAGCTTCACATCTCTCTTGACTTGGGGGCCCAGCTCTGGACACAGGACTGCAGATGGGGCCTCCTGAGGGCAGAGCAGAGAGGGACAATTCCCTCCCTGTCCCTGCTGCCACCCCTCTGCTGATGGAGCCCAGGAGACCATTGGCCTTAGAGCTGCAAGAGCTCCCTGCTGGCTCATTGTCAGTTCCTCACCCACTCTACCACCATCTGCCCTTGTGAAAAGTCACCCACTGAGGCAATCTCCCATCGAACTGGAGGAGAAGGAGGTCGCTGGCATCTTCTGCCTTGCAGACCTTTACCTGCTGACCTTCCTCACAGGCTCATTCCCCACGTTCACGTTGCACCATTACAGGTGGTGAGCACAAGCCACGCTCCTGCACTCGGGCTCCTATGTGCCCAGCATGCCCAGAAAGCCTCCCCAGAGCCCAGCCATGCCCACTGAGGGATGCCAGGCAAGGCTCTTCCACTCTACTGGTGTAGGATTCAGAGGAAGCTTTGCCCTCTTGATCTCCACCTGCTTGCCCTCACTCGCCATCGCTGCTACGGCTTAGCCCAGGCCAGGCAGGACATTTCCCTGGGGCAGGGCACCAGCATCGCTTCAGGACAGTGACACCCATGTCCCGTTATCTCTGCTTGCCCACTAGCACCTGCCCTCATTTGCTGCTCCAAAGTGGGGTGGGAAGATGGAAACCACGCTTCACCCACCTCTCACGTCCGACATCCTGGCTCTGGTTTCTGCCAGCTCTTTGGTTAGTCCAGCGATGACGGTGTCCTTGGACAGGAGCATGGTCTGCGCTGCTGCCAGCTCCTCCCTGGATTTCCAGAGAAAGAAAACATCAAATCTCAGCATTCATCCAAGAGACTCATTCCACGGAGTCCACACACACCTTCCTGAGCTGCAGCTCTCCATTACCCAGACACGTTATGTTTTTTAGGCGCCTTTCAGTCCTTGAGGTTCATGCTCATGGTGTGGGGACTCACCACCTTGCTCAAGAGCCACCCTGCAACCTGTCTCTGGGCAGGGCAACAGACCACTCATGCACCATTCTGCACCCCTTTGGCACTGTGTGCATCTCAGCCTCGTGGAAGGACTCTTTGCACCGCCACAGACAAGAAAGAGATCTCAGGGGACCCCCATGTCTTCCTCCAGCTCTCCAGGTGATCGTCCCCCTTCCCCCAGCCCCTCTGAACCAGACCACCATCAGCAAACGCCGCTCACCTCAGCCAACAGTGCAACTCTGCTGCAGGAGGAACCTCCAGCCAAGGTCCTGACATGGACTGGCGGCCGTCACCCTGACATCCTGTAGGACACAACACCCTATGGCAGGTTTCTTCTTGGTCATGCCAACACCTTTGGCTCTCTTGCTTCTGCTACATGTCTCCTCTCCATCATGATGGCACCAAAGACAGAGGACCATCTTTTTTTTGGAGACCCATGTCTCTCCATGCTCCAGTCCTATCAGGGTTTGGATGGTTCCATCCTTTCCTGCTCAGGACCACTTCTTCCTGGGTGCAGCTACAAAGGCTCCGCTCTCGGCACTTCTCCAGTGGGACAGCCCTGCCTATGACTGTCAGCAGCCCCCCAAACCAACAGCAGGCTGCAACTCCTGGTGAAATGGCTTCTTTGGAGACTTGCAGAGCTTGACCTGCATGTGCAAGGCAACCTGAGACCAACTCCTTATGCAACGCTTTCCAGAGCGGTGAGCGCGCTACTCCACCTCTGTGTACACTTCATGTCCACTGAGAATCACAGAATCTCCCACTGGTGGAGGTTGGCAGGGACAACCTCTCTAGGCAGCCTGTCCCACAGCTCTGCCACCCTCCCAGGAAAGAAATTCCTCCTTGTGTTTAGGTGGAACTTCTTATAGTCAGGTTTATGCCCATCAGCTCTTGTCCTGTCCCTGGAAAAAGCCTGACCCCATCCCTCGAGGATTTATCAGCATTGAGAAGATCCCTGCTCACTCTTCTCTTCTCTGGGCTAGAATGTTCCAAGTCTCTCAACCTCTCTTCGAAAGAGAGATGTTCCATCCCCTCACCATCTCCATAGCCCTTTGTTGTCCCCTCTCCAGTAGCTCCCTCTCCTTCTTGACCCGGGGAGCCCAGCACCACACAAACTAATCCTCATGAAGCCTCCTCAAGGCAGAGCAGAGGGGTAGGAGACCCTCCTTGACCTGCTGCCCATATTTCTCTTACATCCTGGGTACACCCCAGGACGCTGTTGGCTTCCTTGACCATGACCTTGCTGGTCATGGTCCACCTGGTGTCTACTCCCAGGGCTTTTCCCACAACGCTGCTTCCCAGCAGGTGACCCCTGACCTGTACTGGTGCATTTTAGGGGCTGACCTACTGGAAAGCAGGCTCCCAGTACCGACTTATCCTGTCCAACCCATACCTACCTTCCATTTTTGCCAAGAGTGATGCATTTTCCTCCTCCAGGGCCTTCTGCTGACGCTTGGCCTCCATCAACTTGTCCTCTAAAGCCACAATAGTCAGGGAATGCTGTTTGCTTTCCTCCTTATATCCCACCATTTCCTCCTGCAGCCTCTGCCTCTCTAACTCGTTCTCCTCCCGACAGGTCTTGAGCTGCTCTTCTCCCACCAGCACCTGCTGCCGTAACTCCACCTAGGACACAAGACGCTTGATCTCATTTGGAAATGTGGCACTTCTTCTCCTTTGGGAACATGATTGGGATCATCTCTCCTGGCTAGCTGCTTAGGAGAACAGAGGGAAGGGGAGGATTTCAGGGAGTGGGGAGCCTGTGGTGCCTGGTCTCTCCACCAGCAGGGACCAGGGAAGTCATCTACACCAGACCCAGACCTAGGCCGCAGTCTCTGCCTGTACATGATGGTTGCTGCAACTACCTCTCGTGCTGCGGTTTCCTCCAGCTTCTGCACAGCTTCTCCCAGTTTGCAGTCTGTAACCTCCTGCTTCTTTGACATCCTCGCTAGTGCCTACCAAGGAAATTAGTGGTCATTAGGTTAATGAGCTTGCAAGAATCCTCCTCAGTTCCAGAAGGACACAGAACTCCTTGAAAGAGCCCAGCGCAGGGACATCAAGGTGATGGAGGGAGTGGAACATCTTCCTTCTGAGGACAGGTTGAGGGAGCTGGGGCTCTTCAGCTTGGAGGAGACTGAGGGGTGATCTCATTAATGTCTATAAATATGCAAAGGGAGAGTATCAGGAGGATGGAGCCAGGCTCTTCTCAGTGATGGCCAGTGACAGGACAAGGGGAACAGGTCCTAGCTGGAGCACAAGAGGTTCCATGGGAACATCAGGAGAAACTGTTTCACTGTGAGGGAGGCAGAGCCCTGGAACAGGCTGCCCAGAGAGGTTGTGGAGTCTCCTTCTCTGGAGACATTCAAGACCAATCTGGACATGTTCCTGTGTGATCTGACTGAGGTGACCCTGCTTTGGCAGGAGGCTGGACTGGATAACTTCCAGAGGTCCCTTCCAACTCCTGATGTTCTGGGATTCTTGGATTCTCTCTGCACATCTGCAGCTATGCACATCTCGGGGGCAGCCTGCTGACACCCCCTGACCAAACAGACCACCCTGCTCCAGAGCACTTTCACGTTAACTCATTAACCATGAGTGTGAGTGGTTCTGCTTCACCTCCCGTGCATGCCACTGACCTCAGTCATGCTTCTCAGTTCGCTCTCCAGGTCTTGGGTCTTCTTCTGCTCTCTCTCCAGGGTCTGCTTGCACTTGTCCTTCTCCTGGGCAATGGTGCTCTCCAGAAGCTGAGGGTTGCCAGCCCATGGTTTCAGTACAGAAAAAAGTGACACCATCAGGCAGAAGACCTCGACTGGAGCGAGGAAAGCAGCCAGGATGGTCATGGCTTGGGAGCAGGGCGTCCTAAGGAGGGGACACTTGGCAGGACACGAGACGACTTGGTGAGGGAGGGGATAAGAGTGCCCAGGGAGAGGTTCAGCAGAGAGACCTTACTTGCTTCCTTCAGAAACTCCACACTGGGAAACAACCATTCCCAAAGTGACCGACACGGCAGCATGCTGGAAACCTCCACACCAGACCACCCCAAAACGCTGTCCCCATCCAGACACCAGCTCACACCGGTACCACCACCATGCACTGGACCTGCCAGCACCCATTCCCCCCCCTGCTCACAGGGAATATACTTTTCCAACCCAAAGAGACCTCAGAGGAGTTCAGGCTGGGGAAGGGAGGGAGTGAGGCCTTGCGGGGCAGCCCACCTACTCCCAGTTTACTACAGGCGGTGCGAGGCCTTACTAAGCTCACGTAGCTGGACGATGCTCTGCACTTTCTCCTCGTGATGGACCAGAAGTGTGTTGCACCCTGTTGTACCCCAGACTCTTTCCCAGACTCCACCATGGATACTCAGACGAGTAAAGTCACCCACACCAACGCAGGGGGTGTAAATTCCAACGTCCAGGCTCTCGGCACTGCACCTCAGTGTTTCCATGCCAGGGACTTCTTCCCCTCCCTAGGCCACCCCAGGACTACAGACACCTCCCATCCCGACAGTCGTCGTCCTGCAGACCCGCGGTGCCGCCATACCTCCTGGTTCTCCTTGTCCCTCTCCAGTGTGACCTGCTTGATTCTGATCTGCAGCTCTCGCTCGTGTTTCCCTTCCAGCTCCTCCTCCTGCTCCCGCAGCAAAGCTGCCTGCGACTCCTGGACCCTCTCTAATTGGGCCTGCGGGGAGACGGCAGATACCGAGGGGTTAACGGGAGCCTGTTAGGAGCCGGGCAAGAAATAAACACCCTGCTCATGAGTGGAAATAAAGACACACTCCTCATCCTCCCCCCACCAGAAGCACAGAATGTTGAGGTTGGAAAAGACCTTTAAGATCATCAAGTCCAACCATCCCTGTCCTCTCCTAACCCATCTCCCTGAGCACCTCATCTCCTGTCTGGTCAATACACCCAGGGGTGGGGACTCCACCCCCTCCCTGGGC
>VXBZ01002448.1:701113-832967 GCA_013399135.1 Heliornis fulica | reverse complement strand
ACTCCTCCTGTTTGTTCCCCAGAACAAACATGCACCATGTCTACTTGCCTTTTAAATACCTCCAGGGATGGCGATTCCACCTCTTCCCTGGGCAGCCTGTTACAGTGCTTCACAACTCTTTTGGTAAGGAGATTCTTGTTAAAATCCAATTTAAACCTCCCCTGGTGCAACTTGAGGCCATTTCCTCTTGTCCTATTTTTTTGTTACTCGGGAGACCAAACTCTACAACATCCTTTCAGGTAGCTGTAGATAATGATAAGGTCTACCCTCATCCTCCTCCAACCACTCCAGTTCCCTCAGCCACTCCTCATCAGACTTGTGCTCTTGACCCTTCACCACTTCACTGTCTTTCTCTGGATGTGCTCCAGCACATCAATGTCCTTGTAGTGAGGGGTGTTGGAAAAGAAGACGCTGGGAGACCGAAGGTAGTAAGAGAGGGACCCAAAACTGAACACAGAACTTGAGGTGCAGCCTTCCTGCTTGCAACTTTTGTTACAACTCTGGAACAAAAGACTTTTTAGAAATGTAAAAAATTACTTCTTCCATTGATTTTTATGGAATCATAAAAGTTGAGAGAGTAATGCTTATTTAAGAACTCCCGAGGCCCCTTTGTTACCTGCTCTAGGGGGTCAAAATATTTGGCAGCTACTGAAATTGTTTTCCATCTGCCCAGGTTTCTTCTCTTTAACACATGTGTTACAGTGGTGAGTAACTGTATTCATTTCAACTTATGTCATCTTGGATCTTTCTTCAGGCCAGACTGAAACACTCCTGCTCACAACGAGTAGTACCATACTCCATAAAAAGTCTCATTGATTTCAGAAGGGCTTTCACTGATATGTTGTACTATTCATTGTTCAGTAGGGGAATAAATATCACAGTCTGGCTCTGTACAGTGAAAGCAACAGCAACTGGAGGGTGGGGAGGGAGAATTACACAGACAAGGAAACCTTTCATTTAAAAAAGATGCAAAGAAAATGCAATTCATCTGAATGTCTTAACTCTAAAGAAAAGCTTTCACTGGAAAATGATAGGACATAGCATAGAGGCTGGCATCTGTAGTAAAGCAGAATTTAGAAGGCCCATTCCGAGTAAAAATATAAATTACTAGGCTGCTGTATCATAAATTTTACCCCAACGCTGGGAATTCAACTCAAGTATGACCTTAACCACTAAAGAATTCCAGGATTTAAAGGATATGGTGTTTCAGGGAGTGAGGCTGGGGTTTGTTTGGGTTTGTTAGCATTCGCTTTTCAGTCATGTTTTACAGGCAGATCTTTAAGAAGTGACGTAATACATCAGCAGCACAGCTTCACAGCTATGGGAGCAGTATGGGTTTAATGTGGACTTACTGGCTGAATAAGGGCACAGCGACATATGCGTCAAAAATATTTCCTACCTGTAAACACTTGTGTCTCTGCGAGTCTGTCTGCCGGCTTTCTGTCTCCCTGCTTGTGCCACGGTATGTTTCTGTGCCACAGCATCCCGCTGGCACTGCAAGGCAGCAGTGTGCTGAGCTGGCTGCTGGATGCAGTGCTGAAGGTGTGGTTTCCCTCTGCCTTGCACTGTCTGAACCAAAGGGAGACATTTAAGTGTGGAAGTGCAGGAAAATTATTCAGACTTGCTTCTCCAGTGCCTTGTCCTAAAGGTAGTCAGTCATTCAGGGCTCTGCACAGCCAGGCACTCTTTACAGCAGTGAGCAGTGGTTTACATCAAGCTCGTGGATGTAACTCCAGTAAAGAAGTGGAAAAGGGCCCCATAGCTGCATACGCTCTGTGCTTTCCCTTTTTTAAAGAAAAATGAAACTCAGAGTGACATGCTGGTTTAGACCAAAATACAGGTCGGACCGGGAAGCTTCAAAAAAAGCTGTACTTCTTCCTCCCTTCCTGATGGCATCCTCAAGGTGTCTTTCACAATCTCTACCCACAAAGAGGAGAAATGGTGCCATTCACATCTGTTGTTGAGTGCTAACACTAATCTGTGCCTTCGTGCTCCATCAGTCATGATGTGTGTATTTTGATGGGGGAGGACAGGATGGTTTCTTCCTAGAATGCACCAAGAAGAGCTGTCCCACTTACCTTGCTAAAACAAAGTGTGTTTGGTCACCTCTGAATTGGCTGCTGCAGAGTAGTGGCCCATTAGAAGCAGCAGAAGACACATGGAAACATCTCTGGGCACGGTGTAGCTGCTCCCTTGCTTTGGCAGCACACCGGAGAAAAGACTCATAAGCTGTGCTCCTGTGCCCTGCTGCAGCACAGCAGCTGGATTGTCTTGGAGATGCATTTCAAGGTCTTGATATCAGTGGGAGTTGTAGGGGTTTTCATTTTATCTGAAAAGTAGACAATTTACTTAGACACACCCTTGGAAAAGCATTTGACTGATGTTTGCAACTGCCTATTTCCTATTATTTCTACTTCAGGGCATGAAGGAAAGTAAGTTGATGACAGTTCAACAATCAGAATCTCATGAATGCTTTATAATTTCTATTGCTGCAGCACCCAGTATCCATGATTAAAGCAGTCATGTTTGTAATGGAGGGGTAGGTGGGTGTTGTGTGTCCCTTCCTTTTGAATATGTAAGCAATAAGATGGTAATGAATTTTTAACAGGCCACCTCTGCCTACTCAGCTTTCATTTACAGCAGACTGTCTCATAAAAGGGAAGAATTAAAGCACTGGTAATTTTCAAGTGGGCATGTAAATCAGGCTTTAGGGCATGTTTGAGATTTTTCTGTCTTGACGTTTTCCTGGATAGCAGGTAAAGCAGAGAATAATCTTCCGATACAAACCCAGAATTTAATCTGTCCCTTTATGACTGTAGCCAAGCTCAACTTTCAGTTATATCAAATTCAGTCCAGTTATAATTAATTAATTAATTGTACAAACCATTATTAAGAATATTGGAGATGAACCTCAAATGATCTGTATTTTCTCTGTCATGGAAAAAAGCCCAAAACACCTGAGGGTGCTTAGCAGCACCAGGTTTCTAGCATTTGAACTAGTAGAGGTCCGTAATGCATATTTTTCTTCAGAAAGTTATTTCTTTTTTCCCTAGTTAGCAGATTAAAGAGCAGAGCTCCACTGTATTTAATTAGAAAGAAATGGGAAAAAGGAATGTCCTGAAAAAAACAGGAAATGAGAAATAAATAAAAATCAAGCTTTAAGTGAAAACAGCAGTGGATGAGCTTGTGAGGTCTCATGGCTGTCACCTCTCAGGTCACAAATGTACAGGATGAGTTGTTCAGATGGTAAAACTCCAGCATCAGAGCCTACAAATGTCACGCACTCGAGGTGCCAGCAGCACACTGTACAGCCAGCCATGAGCCCAGCTTATTCCTCACCGAGGAATTCAGGAGCTGGGCCTTTCCCATCTCCCTCTTTGGCCTTCATCCAAGATTACTGAGGCTTTGAAAAGCAGGATTGTTCTGAAAGGGGGACGGCAGTTCCAAGCAGCCATTTGCAATGGTACCACACATCCATCGTCTCCCCGTAATACATGACCACGTGTCTGCTAACATCACAGACAGTGCTCTTTTCACTAGTTGAGCTGCTGCAACGGATGCCAGAGTTAGGAGGAACTGGCCGGCCTTCAACATTTCTTCACAAGGACTTCTTAATCAGCTCCCATGCCTCTGTACTCTCATGTCTGTGTCTGGTAATTTGCTGTACTTTATGTACACTCTGTTCATCATACAGATTGGCTTTTTACTTTCTGCAGCAATTCCTCTCACTTTGCCAACACCTTGCCATTTGCAGCTTTAATGCCTATTGATAGCACTTCATCAGCAATAGCTGCCAATGTATATTCCTTTTACAAGATGTTCACCCTCAGTTTTTATAGTTACAAATTTAGCCACAAACTGATTGAATAGTTCGTTTTCATTTGCTTTTCATATGGAATAGATTCATCAAAATGAATAGATCATCAGAAGATTGAAAACAGCAATGAAGAAGCTTCTCTAGTGTGTATTTGTGCTCCTAGCTACAGTCAGTTCTACTAAAACTGTTCCTGTGTGCCTAGTCTGGTTCTCAAAAACCTCAGCAAGAGAGTTTTCACAGCTTCCCATAGCCCACTGCAGGCACAGCCCTGATGCTGGTCCTCATCCCTGCACCAAGACACACTCCCTAACTCGATTTTTGTCTCTGGGTAATACTTACACCCCAGAGTCATCCACAGAAACCTGATCAATGGTCTTGTCAGTGAAGGCAAGGCAGAGGCAGCTTCTGATACCTGGGGCTTTTCTGTGCTCCCTGTCACCCTGCCTCATTTTTCAGTGGGACATGTTTCTCTGTTTCACCCGTGATGAGCCCTTGTGGCCCTTCAGACCCTGCGCATTTTAGAGCAAAAGGTGGTTTTGCTCTCTTGATTGTCCCCATGTGCCCCATTCCCACCATCCAGTACCTCTCCTTTTCCTGTCTGGCTAAACATGGGACGTCTGGCCCAGCTGCATGTGGCCACCTCTTCTTCTGCCTCCCATGCATTATGCCTCCCAGAGTACGGGAGGCAATTATAAATTACTATTTCTGGTTTTCAGAGGCTCTGACAGATACTCAGTTTTAAGCAAAACCTATCACCAAAAAATGTCCTGGTCAGTGACATTAAAAGCCAAAGCAAGCTTCAGGCACTTCTCTTGGTTCAGTTTCCCTGTCACCTTGGTGTAAGGATTACAATTTAAGCAATTTGCTTCTAACATTTTAGCAGAAATAAGTAGCAGTGTGTGTGGGGCGGGGGGTGGTCGTGTGGATATAAGAGACTGAGCATTAGTCGACGCACAAGGGACGATTTTCTCCTAATGAATGGTACTACAACAGTGTTTACATAAAGGGGACTTCTGTCCATTGGTGTTTTGCATGGAAGCTGGTTCTAGAGTTGCACACAGTTGCATGGCTACAGCATTTTATTTTCATTTCCTATGAACGGCAGAACTAAACTACTATCTTTAGCCTTTTGATACCCAGTGAGATGCAACAGTTTGTTGAAGAAAATGAGATAGGACATTGTCTCTCCTGCCTTTTCTTCTCTCGCAACATGGGTAGAAATGCATGCTCAGGATGTTGCTAGCTCTCATCCTACACTATGTTCTGCTTTAGGAAACATCCATGCCAGACCTTACAGATTCCTAGGGCTTGGTGACATACTACAGGAGTATCTCTATTTCAGAAGCTTGCCTAGACTTGCTTTCAGCTTTGAAGGTGTCGTTAGCTGGCACTACTTGAGTGTACAAAGTCAGCGATGGAGGGATGTTCTTTAGTGCATATCCCAACACATATCAGTTGGAGAAAGTTCAGTGAAATGGGTAATCCTATCTTTTATAATTATTTTGAATGTTTTAAATCTAAATTTGTAACAAGATGGCTACAAATCCGTGGGGCTTCTAACATGAGGTCTGACTGCAACCTTACTAAATGGCTGGTAACTTGGAAACTGTTCTGGATGCCAGTAAATGTTTGGTTTCAATTAAACTGAAATTGTCTGGAGCTGTTCTCAGCTGCCCTGTAATTATCAAGGTATATATCTCCCCATTACTGATTTGACAGTAGGGCATGAATGCCTCAATCAGGATCATGACTGTGAGACTTAGCTACTGTAAATCCACAGAAATTACTGTCCACCTCCCAAGGAGCCTAAACAGGCTGGTAAAGAAAACAGAATTGTTGCAAATTGCTCTCAAACCTCCTTGGGTTTTTATAGGAACTGGTTCATGGCTCAGGGAATACTACTCAGCCAACAGTGATTGGAAAGACTCTTCCGTTCACCTTGCACTGTCTCTGCCAGTCTGGAAACCTATTACCTCTGCTTTGTAACACACCAGTCTTTATGAACTTTGCTTCAGATCTCTAATCTATCTTTAAATTAGGTAATTTTTCTCAGCTAGCTCAGTATGCAGCCCCTTCTCCATCAGCTGGCTCCAATTATGTGATCCTCACATGCTATCTCTGAATAAATGTTCTTTGAAGTTAGACAGTAGAAAGATGCCCTTGGTTAGCTACTTTGATTCAGTCGCTTCAAATAGGAAGAGCACTGTTGAGGTATAAAGGTTAATTTCACCCAGCTCAACTCAAGTTAAACAAGAATTTAATGAACTCCAACAGATGCTGAGTTTACTACTGCAAACCCAGTCTCTCCAAAATCTTTACCCAGGTAGATAGTCTATGATGTTCTCTTTTGTAGCAAAGGATATATCACTTGGCCTAGATTCTTCTAAAATCTCAGATCCCAGGAATGAGCCTACTGAGAGCCATCCAAGATGCTTAGAATGCTCTACACAAAAAAAACCCAAAAAACAAAACAAAAAAAAAATTCTGTGTGATTTAATGCCTGAGTGAGAATCCCAGCTTTCTAATGAGTACTGAGCACTCTGAGAAATCAGCCTGTACCTACTGTGTCAAGCTTGCGGACAGAGCCCAGCCAAGCCCCAACGCCTGTCTGTCTCTGCAGTTTACTTGTTTTGCTTTGACTAGAGTCTGACCCAGGGCCAGGAACAAGACTGCTGAGATGGAGAGCCAGGACTCAAATCCTTACCCCAACAGGAGAATGAGTCACGTGGCTTCATGCAGACATTTAGATGTTTAGCATGCTTCAATTAAAATACAAAGTCTTAATTAAAAAGAAAAACCCTTCATAATCCCAAATGAGTGAGTGCATACCTGAATTCCACACGGATCTTTTGGAGCACTGCTACAATAGCAAACTGAAAGGTTGCTCAAAACCTATGGTGTCAGTGATACGTAGCTTAAGCAGCTCATGCTACACTTGACTTTTACAGCAAAAGTCCATCACACCATGATTGAATCTGCATGCAAACTAAGGCTTTCTAGGCCTGAACATCCACAGGCTGTAGTACAGCAGTCCCCAAGTGCAAGTTCACGTCAGAGACGTTAATTGTCTCCAAACATCAGGCAAGTAATCTGCATTTTGAAGAATCTCTAAATGGGCATTTACATAATTTATGTTTTACAAAGTCCACTGATGCATATTTGCATAATAGACCACAGTAGTGCCAACAGATCCATCACAGCACACGGTGTCAGCTCTCATGAACGTCGGTCGGGATTTTCCCTTTACTGGAGCTCCTATGGTAGAAATAAATTGGCAATAACTGATAAATCTCAAAGATTTGTCTGAATGCCTGTCAAAGCTGCTGTGTCTGGGTGGGAGCACACAGAAATCAAGCCACATGCTCAGTCACCAAAGAGGAGCTCTGCATATGTCCGTGTCAATTCCATGCATCAAAACAAGCAGAGATGGCCCTTTATGTATCCACTCAAGTCTATTCAAGTCCCTCATCTGCAGTCTGCCATTGCTCTCCACCTGCTCACAGCAACACCCCACTCCAACCTCCTCCTTAAAAACAAATACATTTTCTCATCACCACTCTCAGCACCTCATCACGGTCCATCGGAGAGCTGCTGCACGTGCCTGGAGAAGGTCTTGGGAACCCCGTTGGCTTTGTCACTAGTCTCACATGGACAGTCAGAGCACATCAGTGTAGAGAGAAGCCAGCTGAAAGCTGGCTCAAAGACCTTTGAGTTCCAATGCAATGTTCACCACTCTCAAAATGGTGTTTGTTACATTCTTGCAATGGTGTTAATACCTCAGAGGGGTTTTATCCAATGTATGGGCTATGGCCAGAAGCAGTTTTGTCACATGGCTAAATGGGAGAAGAAAATGGTCACCACCTTGTTACTCTTTGCCAATGTAAAGTTTAGCAGCCGTGTTACCCTGAAAAAGTAGGAAGGTTTACAGCCCTGAGTATGTTACAAACCACAGGCAGGATAGCTAAACTGAGTCATGGTGGGTTTGGTGTAGATGTCTCCCGTGAAAATTGGAAGGAGCAGTTCCCACCCTCCCGGAGCAGAACTGGGGAACGGGACCACTGCCAGCTCCAGACAGGAATTTCCTTCCTTTAATTTGCTCTGTAGCCTGAGCACTGACTGAGCAGTCTTCTGCATATGCTAATGGACAGAGCCTCATTTTGTAAGGCATTTTATTAGAAAAGTTCATTTTTTACTCCTGGTTGTACATCTCCTTTCCGTTTGTGTTGATTTGGGTATTCGTCATCCTGCTGAATGCGATAAGGGTTCATCAGTTTCACTGCATGCTACTAATAAGATAATGCTTTTAAGCCATTTGGTATTTTCACATGAAACATGTTCTTCTTGCTGCAGATACTCAGTAGAGTGATGGCTCTAATCATCCTCTCTGTCAATAACTGTCAGCTGTGATAGAGCTGGGGTTCTGGCTGGCCGGATAAACCTAGCAATGTGAAATAGAGGATGTGCCTGCTGAAGAGTTGCCAAACTAGAGCAGGAGAAGACTCATTTAAACCTCCCATACCAGAGCTGAAGCAAGTCTAATGCTGTGATGTATGCCTTTAGTGCTCTTGATATTAAGGGTAAAATTAATTATATCTTTCCACAGTTTCTTTTGATTTCACTTCTGACTGAAATGAAACACCAGAAAGATTCAATAAACAAGTGTTTTCTACTGCTTTATCTAAGGACCAGAACTATCCTTTGGCACTATAACTAATCCTTTGTGTCATCTACATTAAAAGAAATCAGATGATATGTGGATTGAAGTGATTTCAATGTTTATTCTATAATTAAACATCAATTATGATTATATCCTATTAGAACCTCTTTAAAAGATTTTTAGTGTACGGTTCTATATGTGACGAAGAAATGGCGGAAATACAGGAAACATTTCAGCCCACACTGCTGCCACTGGATCCGGCGACATCACAGTCTTGCAGCAAGAATCATGCCTGCCCGAGTTTCTTAGGGAGAAACGGGAACGACTGGAGGAATCTGACTGGCCTTTAAAGAGTGAGGAATGATGAGAGCAGCATCTTTGCAGTGTGAAAGAACCTTCCAGACATCTTTTAGAGATGTTGATGATTGTTTTTCTGTGTCTGCTGGCAGTTGAGGCCTTGTTTGTGGTATTATCTTCAGGGATTTATCTGGGCTGTTCCAAGTGTGTGTATTGAATGCTCCCCACCTCACAAACGCACCTGTGAGCTCAAAGGGCTCTGCCCCGAGTCTCTGCCCACAGCTCTTTGGTGGGAGGGGAACTCTTCTGTGGTTTATTTTCTCCTACTCATTCCTTACAGAGTTGACATCTGCTTATGCTAAAATGTGAGAGTATGGCTTCCTAAGCAGAGAGAAGCCCATCTTCCTGCCGCTCGCTGGTGTCTCCTTGGAGAGGCATAAAGAGACATTCCTTGGTGGCAAAGCAGTTTCTGTTGCATCTCCTCCTTTTGCCGATACCCTGTTAGTTATTTTGAGTTGTTCTTCCCAGTGTATTTGTGACAGTTTACTCTCAGGGTAGACCCAGGTAGTTAGATAATGCAGCAACACCGCAAAGCGTGTTTCAGACTGCAAGATGTATGTCTCTCCATACCTCTTCTGACCGGATAGGGCTGGAGGCACCTGGGTTCAAGCACCGCTGGAAGGATTTGAACTTGGATATTGTCTATCATTGGAGCTGTAGTTAGTTGGAAGATGTGATCCTGCAAGCCTATGCTGATATGGTCTAGCAGAGAAGATGAGCCCTGCCCACAATCCTCCACCTCCATCACAGCTCCCCAAGGGCCGTGGTGCTCACAGCTCCTTGGGGCTTGTGCAGACAGTCAGCTGCAGAAATGTGAATGGTGTAGGGCTTTTGGAGATGAAAACCAAAGGATCTAGAGAATTGTTATGGCCTTGGACTAGACAGCTGAATGTGAGCTTTGAGAATCTCAGTAGTGCAGAAAAGCTTGATACTGGCAGCGAACGTGTCACATGAAAGACCATACTTTCGTGTGGATTGGTATTGCTGGTGCACTGGTTACAGCATACTCAAACCTGAGCTTCCTGTCAGGCTATGTGATTTTCTTCTTATGACACAGAGAAATTATAAATGGCACTTACATATGACCTGTACATTTTTCAGCAGAGATCCTGCTTTTCAGTTTTAGGCCTCAGGGCTGAGAGAATTAAGCACAACTCCAACTCAGTAGTAGTATTTATTTTGGTGGTGCAATCTTTGTTTAAATTTAAGCAGATGAAGTTCAAATCCTTGCTGTAAGTTGAACTTACACTAATGGCAGCATAAGATCATATCTAGTCTTTCTGCAAAATGGATCTTTGTCTGTTGAGAGCTACAGAGCTAAATTAAAATCCTGTTTCAAATGTCAATTGCAAATACAATTAGCAGTTTATGAAAAGGCTGGATATTTGTAACATGTAAAAATTTCAGTCAAGAAAAGGTGCAGTTTTCCCTTAAGGGAAAGAATGCCAAAAACACACACACTTTTTTTTCTTAAGAAATTAAGGGGTGTCTGGGGGAGAGGAGTTGGGATGGCTTTAAATGTTTTTATACTCCCTTCCAAAATAAGTTTATAGTTTCCCTATATACAATTTAATTAAGCCTTCTATTTGACCTTTGTATTGAGCAATAAAAGTTAACTGGGAAAGATGTGGGTAGAATGAGAGCACAAACAAAGCATGCCCCACGTCAGCCAGTGTGAGAACTGTTTCTGTAACCAAAACTAATGAGATCATCAGGACAAAAGCAACAGCCAAAGCATTTTCAATTATTACTAATATTTTTCTTCCTTGAGCCAGTTTATATTTTTCTTAATTACAGCTTTGAGCTGTGGCGTGATATTTAGCAGATGCCTTCGGCACTTGGCGTGCTGATCACTTGCACACTCCAGACTGGCAGGGGCACCTAATCTTTGAAGACTAGAGCACACATTCATCTTTAGCCATAAAGGTCAATCCTGCATTCCTTGCACCCCCTCAAACTCCCATTAAGTTTAATAGGAGGTTTGAGCATGTGAGACATGCGGTATCAGGATCGCTCTCAGTCTTCGGGATATTACCAGTGAGGCATGTACAGAATTTCTACACTTAACTAATTAATTGCACCATACAGTGATGGCAGAAGGCTGTCACAGAGCTTTTTGGTTGTTTCTTTCATTACAAGAAACTTACAACAAAAGTTCAACAGATTTACTGGGAACATCATGTTTTACAGATAGTTCCATGCTGTGTTTCAGGATATCATGTCAGCTGTGCTGCAGTACGGACGAGGTATCTGGCAAACTAAACAAGCTTAAACATGCAACCACAAACATGTGCCTAGGACTAGACTGAAAACAGATGTTTCCAGGAAATGTAAAAGATGTTTGGCATGTTCTAAGCTTATACTTTCAGCTTGTCTGCATTTGAATAAGTCCCATATTAATATAAACAGAATGACAAAACCTTTTCTTGCAAATGACTGATTGATTAATGGAACTGTTGCTGAATCACACAAGGTTTGTTAGGTTAGTCATTTCTTCCCTAGGAAAAGATAGATTGTTCTATCTTGACATTTACCATGGCAGGAGCCGAGGCAGTTATACCTGTGGGTTTACTTTTTAGCTCTCAGAACTAATACAATGTTATTGTGGCTCATGAAAAATCATGCAGAGTTTGCTATGGCAGCTGTATATCAAAAGCCAATCAAATACAGTGACAGGTTTCCTTATAGCAATACAGCCGAGATAATGTACTATTCTTTCTTTCTCTCTCATTCTCTCTCTTTATGTGTGTGTGTGTGTGTGTGTATATATAGCATTCAAATGTATATAGACAAAAAGATTGTTTGGGAATAGAGGAAGGAGTTTCCATTTCATGTAACTATGGCTTCCAAGCACCAGACATCTCAAATTGTCTTAGGGTTGTTCCCAACTTTATTGCATTTTGATTTTTTTTTTTTTTAGAACAGTAGTTCCTGAAAGGTCCAGCCAATGTTATTTCTTGAGGAAAATGGGTATGGTTGTTCTCAGCTCCAAAAATTTACATTCAGAATGCACAAAATGTTCAGGGAATAAAGCAGTTTTCTCACTGGCCTACAGGGAGAAGTGATATGCCAAAGATCACACAGAGTTTAATGCAGAACTAAAAACTGGTCATAGATAAACCTAGTCCAAACTTATGACTGTTCCCCCAAGGCCAGCTTCTCTTCAGTCACACACTCCTTGGAAAGACTGCAGAACGAGAGGGGAGCACACCATTAACCCTCATAATACTGTCCTGCAAGTCTTCTGGAGAGGCTGGCCTAAACCTAATGCAACCCAGCAGCTAGGTGAGGAGAGAAGCCAGTTTGGTGGTAACTCCGTAGTTCTCCCTTTTCACATTAGACAGTTTTCCCTCCAAGGCCAAGCTCCCGTAAGAGGTTGTGTGGGGAAGAGAGTTCCTTGGACACCATATTGTCAGGCTGAATCAGAAAGGGGTAGAACACAACATGCATGAGAGGCTGCCAAGCTGTTACTTACACCCTTCTTCTGACTCCAAAAGGGACATAATACACCTGCCTTTTACTGACTAACATTATATGGCAGACAGTAAGAGTCTCTAGAATGTGAAGACTTGCATCTCAAGTTCAACACACTTTGGGAGTTCTCTCATTCCCATTTCAACAGCATTCTTGTTTCCATTTGTCTGTTGCATTTATAACTGGAAATAATTAGTGTTGGTCTTAATGTCAGGATAATAGATTATTTGGAAATTGTTGGTACATTTTATGGCAACAGCATTGTTTTGCAATTTCAAAGCTCCTTCCTTTGAATATGTAAAAGTAATTTCAGCTTTTGCTACCAGAGGTGATAAAAAGCTAATAATAACACTGCAGCATCTACTGTAATTTAAGAGCCTGTTCCACCAAGTTGCACCTAGCTTTAATTTTCTTAGGAAGCTGTCAGCCAAAACCAAGCCTGTGATCGAAGTGAAATTTATCAAGGAATTGAGCTATACTATGGAGACTAAATGCAGACACTGTCCAGTTCACTTTAGACCTGCATTACGAGCATCACTACAACCATGATGAGGCATTCAAGACCAAGGCATTAATTTGCTATTGTAGATGCTGAAGTCCTTTCTTTTCAAAGCACAGCGCTTGCATCAAAGTCCAAGAAGAAATAGACTTCATATAATTAATATGGAAAAGCCAAAATAATCTCACCTTCTTTCCACCCCCACTCACTCCCCAGATAGGTGTGTTGAAAGTTCTCCCTAGCAGCTTGTGGTGTAAAGATGATGGAGACATGTTCAAAACCTTCACTTAGTTGTGGGCATAGTGGATTTTGATGCACATCAATTCTCTGCTGTCAGTGCCCCACTCCATTAGAAACCGGGCTGCTGTAATTAGCATGTACAGGACTAGTCTGGCAACACTCTCTGTCCTGTTTTTCTTCAGAATTCCCTCACAGGGGCTGTACACTTGTCTGGCGCAGTGATCTGTAGCCTTAGGTGTATGGAAGCACTATGGTTGTTGGTTAATCACAGGTATACTGCCCAAGGAACAGAGGTCCCGAGGCACAAGGACACTGTTTCCATAAGCACTAGCACTATAGTTTTGTTACCGTTGAGGTAACGGGGTTCTCTTAAGAGGATTCCAATGCAAAAACACGAGTCTGCATCAAAGCAGCAATTACATTACAACTTGTATTGTTTTAAGCCTTACTAAGCTGTTGTCCAGTGTACAGCAGTGCTAAGAGAAAGCTTTACTGAGGCATGTTCAAGCAATGGTGAGAGAGAAAGCCTTGCTAGGCCGTTTTAAGGAATAGAATAGGTTTGAAGAGACTCTTACTAACCCGTGAATCTTCGCAACCCCACCAGGCAGCAGGATGATAAGGGGCCACATTGGAGCAGTGAAGGGAGGCAGGCACAGCGTCTTCAGGGCATCCCCTGCAGCTTCAAGGTACACTTGATGTCTGTCTCCCCACACCGCCAAGGCCACCTCCTTATATCCTGCACCAGGCCCAAGCTTGGGTCGCTGCACGTGGCACCAACGCGCACAGTGAGCCTTGCTGGACTCGTGAGCCTGATTAGCTAACGGCGGGTGATTTACCACCCTGATTGACTAGCGACATCTCTCTGTTACACTATCACAATGTTATGGTTTCCCCCACACGTACAGGTTCAGTTGTCATGGGAACAGTTCTGAAGTTCTTTCTCCCTGGTCACCTAGCCAAGGTTATCTGGCTAGTGTTTGTCCATCATGTCTGACTCGGACCATTCTCTGTTGTCTCTTAAACAAGCGTTTGCACTGGCAAATGAAGCAGAGTCTGCCAGTGGCCCTCTGCTCAAGCAGGAGAGGTGAAGGGCAACAGAGTCTGGATTTGGAAGGTTCCAGGGCAGCTCAAACACAGGCTTGTTTGAGCAATATTAATACTAATGTAGCTTCCTGCGTCTTGAGATCAGCCTATTCAGTTGCCCAACCCTTCATAGCTTTTTCCTTCACTCCAGAATTACTTTTTCTTCCTTTCTGTCAGTAACAGCCTGTCTAGGGAGTCTTTGCATTTACTCTTCAGCTCAGTGGAGACAGTGTTGAGCATGAGTCGGACAAGAGTTGAAGGTTCAGTTGCACTGGCAGATCTTTGCAGTGGAAGACTCTGCAACATACTGATCACTTGAAATCGTAGAGCAAGGGCTATGTTCAAGTCAGATCAAGAGGAAAAAAAGGTAAAGGAGATTCTGTTAAGTAGATGAGCTTGTTCATCCCTTGGCAGGACAATAGGAAACCTCAACAGACATTTAAGTAGGCCTTGCTGATGCTGTTCCTTACAGAGCAATAGCATACAAGTGCAACAATATTTACATCTTCAATAACACCAGCAGCAAACTGCCAATCATTTAGGGTAGGGAGGGGAAACTAACAGCTAGTATGCCAATATAACTTGAACTTGTGTCAGATAACCTGCTAATAACAACAACAAAATAATCACATCGTTTTTCCTAGACTGGTTATGTTCAACATTCTGAACATGACCTGTCAATGTGAGCTCCCATCCCAAAAGGCCAACCGTGTCCTGGGCTGCATCAAAAGAAGTGTGACCAGCGGGTTGAGAGTGGAGATTCTGCCCTTCTTCTCTGCTACTGTGGGACCTCACCTGCAGTACTGCATCCAGCTCTGGGGTCTGCAGTAGAAAACAGACATGGACCTGTTGGAGTGAGCACAGAGGGGGCCACAAAGACTATCAGAGGCCTGGAGCATCTCTCCTGTGAAGACATACTGAGAGGAATGAGTTGTTTAGCTTGGAGAACAGAAGCCTCGGGGAGAACTTGGATGGGCACAGACTTTCTGGTCAGACCTGCAACAATAGGATGAGGTGTATTGGTTTTAAACTAAAAGATGGGAGATTCAGAACAGATAGAAGTAATTATTTACAATAAGGGTGGCTAAACACTGGCACAGGTTTCCCAGAGAGGTGGTAGATGACCCATCCTTGCAGATGTTTAAGGTCAGGTTGGACAGAGCTTTGAGCAACTTGATCTGGTGGAAGATGTCCCAGCTCACTGCAGTGGGGGTTGGACTAGATGAATTTTAAAGGTCCCTTCCAACCCATACTATGCTATGATTCAGTGTGTGACTCACCAAATGTATTTGAAAGGCATGCTCAGCCCTCACTATAGGAGAGTTTTCCTGTTCCTAAATTAGATGACAGTAACTTTTTTTACTCTCCCTTTTATACTAGCTAGTCTCTCTGAGGAATAGCATTGATCCATGTAAGTATTTATGAGAAGTTCAGTGCCGTCTGAGCAGCAACAAAAAAGACAACAGGCATTATGGGGTAACAATCTGCGGTCAGATCTTTGAGGTGAAGATAATCCTAAATGCTCTAAACATCGAGGTCAAGTTATTTTCATTATGTGCTTTGTTTACATTGTCAAGATGTGAATTTAACAGCAGTTAACATGGATAAAAGTTCAGCTAAGGAAGTAGACTCAATCCCCTGGCCTAACTGAGCTGCTCTCTGCACTCAGAGTAATCACGGGGCCTAGAAGGACTCTGAGCCATCTTTACTGACCTCAACAGACCTCGTCCTCGGCAAGAGTCCCGAAAGGCTGTTCGCAAAGGCTGCTTTGGCAGTCAGCTGCCTTCACTAAGTACCCTTTCTGGCAGAGTTTGAATATTCATGCTGTGAGCCTGGATAAGGGAACAGCACAGTAGCTACTACAGTGCCTGTATCACCAGCATGATGCCATGATATGTAAAGTGTAGAATAGTATTTAGGTGCCAGTGTCCAAAAGGCCATCAAATGTGTCAGCCTGAGGTTTGCTGAGCCTCTCAAAGATTTGAGGAGAGAGGGACTGAGGCTGGGAAGAAAGTTTCTAGCAATGGAGGGAGCTTTGAATTGGGAACCGTAAAGCCATTAAACCACAGAAGAACAAACCAAAGTTGTGGGGTTTTGTTGGTTGGGTTTATGAATTCATGATCCACAGGCTTGATTTTGGGTATTGAAATTCTGGGGTTTGAATTGTTGGACTGGAGTTTAGTTTCTGTGCTAGTCTCTCCACTGACACTCCTTTTTTTGCATGCTCACTACTTATTTGCCTTTCGAATGTCAGTAGTACACTGTACATAGCCATCTCAGACTCTGAGAAAAAGATTTAAGAGGAAAAAGTCATCTAACTCGGAGTCTCTCAGCCAAAACCCCGGAATGTGTAAGCAACAAGAACGCTGAGAAAACTAGAGTAAACCATGGAGTCTTCACACTGCTGAAATATGTGCCTTAGCAAGTTAAGATAGGATTGGAAAAGATCTTGAATTGAATTAGGACTGAGGTAATTTTTGTTTATTTTTACAAAGAGAAAAAGCAGAGCATTTTAAATAAAATGCCAGTTTTGCACAATTAAATCGCAAATTAGAATTGGCCATGAATAGCATCAGAAGACACGCTGCTGTAAAGATGGAGAGAGAATTCAGAGTGTAGTCCTTCCCGTGGAAAGGATAAAGGCAGAATTTTCTAATGTATTATTTAACGCTTGTTATGTAGTGCATTAAGCAGTCACCAAGAGGAAAGCTTTTAAAAACCAACAGACTCTCTGATAGCATTAAATCTTACCTTAGATTTTTGGCTAAGTCAATATTAAGAAAATAAACGAATTAATACGTTTCAGTCTGCCCGATTTATAGAGGCCAATCAAGTTACAATGCTGGACATGGCCAACTGAAAGAGGGGAATAGATTTACCTGAGTGAGGTCTTAATTTAATCAGCTGGCCACAGAGAGCTGAAGTCAGCAGGCTGGGATGATATAAGAGGCAGCAGAGAAATAGTGCCTTTACCACAGTCGAAAAGGAGAATGACAGTGATGGAAAGGAGTCTAGGCAATGTCAGAACACACCTATTTCCATGATTTATTCTTAATTTACTATAATGACAGTCTGAAGGTTGTCCATTTTTCTTTAAGTGTCCTCAGAATACTGATATTTTCTAAACATTTAGAGCATGCTTATCCTCTCCTGCTTTCTGTTCGCTCCCTTGCGAGTTGGGTGAAGAGGAGCTTTGTCCACACTTCATGCCGTGGCAGCCTGCCCTTTTCCCTCTGTGCACCTTGCCAGCCAGTGCTCCTCTCTGCAGTCACCCTTGAGTCAGCTCTGGGAATCACAGGTTCCTCCAGGATTAATGTTGATATTATGATAAAATGGAGGAATTCATTGCACTTCTTTTACAGTTTATACTGGCAAAAGAACAATGTGTGCTTTCCCAATACAATAGCTCATTTTTACTATCAATTGAGTTTATTGATGGGTGTTCAGCACTACTGACATGAAGACAATGATCTCAGATTGCATTTACATTTCTGAAATACTTTCCATCTTTCCAGTTTCTGCCAGGAACCCGCTTTATGATTCAGAGATTTTATTTTAAGATTGGACTGTTGTTCAATCCGCGTTACAAATCTATGCCTTTTACTTTCTCGTGTATCTGCACTGCATTCATTGGTATCACAAGGCCTTTAAACTTGGACCTGAACAGTTATTGTTGGCTTGTATGTTCCAGGTAGGAACGTTTTTTTCCCAGGCATTTGGGTGTGCTTTTACACATTAGCTGCAAAATCATCATCCCTTGATAAAGGGATAAAATAGTGATTTTTTTCTCCCACAATGACAGAGTTCAAGGCACTGTGATCTTGCAAATAGCTTGGGAACGTCAAGATAACTGGAGACTTATCAAGTGTTTTCTCATTTTAAAAAATCCATGGTTTTGCAATAAAGGACAGTGATGACTACTGCTGTTGCTGCTACTACTACTACTACTACTTATTTCTTATGATTCTAGTCCTTGATATAAAGATGCCCCAAACTACCCCAAAATGCATCTGAAGGGAGAAAAAAAAACCCAGTGATACTGGTCCATACTTAAAAATAATATAATCCTCGTACTTATTAGGAAAAATAACAAAGCTTCAAGCTTTTTTCTCTTTATAACCACTCCCCCCCCCTCCCCCCATTATTGATGAAAAAGAAACCTATGTATTTCCTTGTGACAGCAATCTTTCTTGCCAGGCTGTCTTACCATATCAAGGGTTGCATGTTGCTTTAACTTTAAGGGTAGCACCAAAGCAAAAAGAAGCCGGGAAGTTGGCTGTTACATTAAGTCACTATGTTCTCTGGTGTCCTGCAGCAACTCAGCAGCTTGACAGGTGTTACAAAATCACGTGATCCTAACATCATGTTTTAAAGAATAAGCCAGTTCCCATCCAGATGAAACTGAAGGTACTTTTTGTGAGAGAAAACCAGGTTCTGAGACCAGCCACTGCAGTGCAGAATACCTATAACTTTGCCCAGGATGTGCCTCCTCCAAGCAGACAAGAAGAGCAGGCCAGCCAGAGAAGACTTGATGAGCAAAACAGTGGGTGCTGAGGGCCATGCTGGGTCCAGCTAAAACATCAGTACAAGCTCCCCAGCACTCTCCGTATATAGTTCAATTATTCAGACTAGTGTACAACGTGGTCTTGCAACAGACAGAATTTAAAGCCACTATTTAAAAGATGTGTGATTAATCTTGCATTTACTTTTGTGTTTTCAGATATACTCAAGGACAAGAAAACTCATCTAGAAAACAGAAACGAACCAAAACCAACTGTGAAACGGATTGACACCACAACCACCACAAGCACTGTCAAGTCATCCTCTAAACACAGTGTAACTGGAAATGGGAGCAGTCCAGCCCTGAGTTCCTCACTTGTTATTTTAACAGCACTAGCAGTTCTCTGGCATTGCCCGCTGTAGCTGTATTGCCCTACAGCCACTGTGCGTTTCAGTTCACTGTCATTTATACCTACAGCCTTACCCAACAGAAACCAAGTTAAATGCCTCTCTAGTTTATGTGGTATGTTAGAATAAATATTAAACGATACGCTGGAGCTGGCAGATACCAAGTGTCATCACATACAATGTCTGAAGTTAGCTTTTGACAAAGCCCACCCAAGATACAGGGGAATGATGACAAGGGTCTGAGTAGCTTAAGTTATGGGGTAGAAATAATTGAAAACACAAAAATTGTGTATGTGTGTGCTATTGCTTTTCTCAATTTTGTTCACTGGAATCTGACTGGCTGGTTTTGTTTGTTTAATTTTTCTGATAAATTATATGAATGGTCAGTCTTCAAATCCGAGCCACCTACTTTGTTTTTCTAGTGAACAGCTAACAAGCTATGTCTACAGTTGTGAACCATGCTAACATGAAGTACTCTCTACCAGCTTGATGAAATCTTTAAGTGGTCAAGAAGATCAAAGCATGCTTGAAAAGCTCTTTTCACTCTTACTGCTTAGATTGTAGGAAGCAACATAAAAGCATATGGTGTGTCTAATATATCAGTATAGTTGCCTTAACTCTGGAAAAAATTAGAAACACTTTGTTTACTGAGGGATATAGATAGTGAGTTTCCCTGCCCCACAAAATGCCATTACCAGATGCTTAAGCATATGGCTCAAGGCTTACTGGATCAATGTCCAGCAACGGGAAACATAAATAAACATAATAATATTTTATCCAGTTGAATGCAGCTCTGTACAGAGGAAAAAAGATAATTAGTTCAAACTTGCTTTGCCTTTGTGATATAAAAGAAATTTTCCATAGAAGTCCCACAGATACAAATTTTTGGGAAGTCCCACTAGACACTAACTAGATTTTGTGCATTATGGATCTCTGAAATCAACTCTGTTTCATAAACTGTGTATTATTTAATTACATTTAATGTTTAAAAATCTGTATTATGTTAGGTGTAAATGTAAAACAATCTGAAATCTAGAAAATCCTCTGTTGCGCCTCATCTTGATTGCTACCCTGGAAAATGTCAACATGTGCATTATATTACAAGGCTATTTTTTTAATCAGTATACACTGATAAGTTTTAACTTTTCAAATGAAAAAGTACTATAATAATTTCTAATGGGCTACGAGTAAATGTATATTTTCCAACAACTGTTTACAGTGACACTGACTATATATATATGAACACAACTGTATGCATACAGTGATTAATATGATAAATATACGAAACATTAGAATTGTTATATTTACTGCATTTCATAACTGTTCCAACAGTTTAATGGTCATTTTAATGTTGTAGACTATTATTATGTACAGTTTTATAAGATTTAATGTAAAACACCTGCCTTTGTTTTTTTTTTAAACATCTCTTTGATACTTAGCCACTGATATAACTCAGAAGAACCCTGTACCTTACTAATCAACCTCAGGCATTGTATTGGCAACTCTGATTATAAAAGACAGCCTGACTCAAAGATGGTGCCATGTGCCAGTGTTACTACTGGATGTCACCAGACAGAAAGTGTCAATCATACAGAACAAGCATACAGTAAGAGAATGAAGCCTGGCTACACTTGCATGTTTCCAGCTAGTGTCAGTAAACATGTCTAGTTAATGTCTGCAAAGGTAGGGCTTGAGTTTTGTTTTTAATTTGGGCTCTTAAATCATATTTACAGACACAGAGGCATAATCAGAACCACTGATGCACCCAGCTGCAAAGGAGGTGACTCTAAAATGGCAGCAGCCAAGATTTCTAAAAGATTAATCAATTCTAAAGGTGAAACAAGGAGATAAAATGAAAAAGATACTAACGTGAAATATTTTATATTTCAATACCAATTTTTCAAAATGACCAAAAGTACTAAAATAGCTGTCCTGTTTCTCTGGGTTTGATCTGCACGATCTATTGAACCACAATTAAAAATGCCACTCCTGGTATTCATTTTCAGTGCCCTTTGGATAAGTGTGCTTTTAGTTGAGGAGGTGTGCAAGCCACATCATTGATACAGTGAAAGGACACTGTAACTACCTGCAGTCTTAAAAAATCAGCTGTGGCAGCTGCCGTTAGACAGGCTGGTCTCTGTGCACACATAGAAATATCCATCAGGTGCTAACTCCTACCAGCAGCTCCTCTGGTAAACCAGTCACTGTGGCTTCACTGAAGCAAGTCCTAGCTGTTGCTTGTGAACCTGACCCTTCCTTTAGTATTCTTACACTTCAGATACTCAGTCATCATTCAGGCAAATGCATCTGCGTTTGTGTACTTAAGTCTCCATCAGGACTCCTATGGATAGAGCAGGGTTTCAGTGCTGGGCTCTGACAGTTCCAGACTTCAGCATTGCAGCTTGGACTTTTCTGTGCTTCTCGCCTGCAGGGAGGGAACTAGAATTCTCAGGCCTATGCGTCTTTTGAGGTCTTTTCAGTAAAAGGTTTTGTGCTTTTAGCTCAGAGCAGTGATCCTGCTAGTGTAGTATTCGGCTGTAGCAGAGGAAGTTGCAGAAGTCCTGCAGTAGGCATGCATGGAGTAAGTCACCCAGGGAATTATTTGTGGTTGCTAAATGTCAATCTTGCTAAACAAAAACCTCTGAAAAATCAAGTATTTGAATTTTGGGTTTTGGTTGGCAAATATTCGTATGGTGTAGCATTCACCTCTCAAGCTAAATCAAGGAAGTCTTTTAAAGTTTCTGTAAAAAATCTTGAACAATTGGTGGGGTGAGATAAACCACTAATTTTTTTGGATTCGACCAGTATTTTAATAGACACAAAATGACAGAAGAGACTTCAGAAGACTCCACACCTATTAATACATTTCACACTAACATACTTTTACACTGTAAGAACAGTACTGGTTAAACCAGCATGAATTATGTTCATAACGTGCATCGGATATGGTGCAGCTTTAAAGGGCAGTGCAGTATATTTTTACTGACGGTTTATGATTTTTTTTTTTCCTCAGGATCAGTTGCATTTAGATATTTAAGAAAGCACGTTTTCCATCATATAACAAATCTATACCAGCAAAGGCAACAACAACTGGCTGTGTCAGATAAAGGAATCTTCTTTCCAGATGAATAAGATACCTATTTTACAAAACCTTATTTTGTTATCCAGGACACTGTAATTACGATGACAATTACAAAGGTCTCAATTCAAAATACTTTTGAACTTGTTTATGTAATCTCAGTGTAAAATAAGGCACCAGTCTAAGAGCGTTGCTGTAGCTTTGCCTAACAGTTACCAGTTGTATTTAGCTACTGCTTTTTGAATGTTTATTGTTGTGCTATGACTTTCTTTTAATATTTTGCTGTGCCAGCATTTGCGAATGCCAGCATTGGAAAGTATCTGCTGTCATACATTTGTGAGTAAAATCAGTCTATCATTTTCTCTTGACAGTGATGCAGGTTTCTTACCAAATAATAGAAAATTGCCAATTGGCATGCAGTCATTTCTTGGTGTTCTGCGACTGTTTGGGCTCCGTGTTAGCCCAGGTCCATGCGTCACTAGTCCCCTTACTGGCTATGAAAGCCTCAGGGATGAGAGAGAGCAAGGGTGGATGGAAGCGTGTGTAGCTGAGATGTGCTGGTGCCGGGCACCCTCCAGCTGTCTTTCCTGCGGCACTGAGCCGAGTGTTCTCAGCTAATTGCAAACGGCTTTTAGACTTTCCAAATCAACTCGTGGAGACTGGCCAGGCAAAAAGCAGCAGAGAACCTAGTTGCATTTACAGGCAACTCCACAGACACCTGCTATGAATTGCACTTTTGTTGCAATTTAGATGCTTTATTGAATCCAGTCTCTCATTTTCAACCTCGGGTTTTTTCAGCCTTTCTGGCTTGCCTATTGCCCCTGTTATGCCCTCTCTTGTGGTGCACCAGGTACTTTGTCTTTGCATAAGGAGTTGGGGTTCTGATCTCTCACTTAGTAATGAACCTTCTGAGGTAAAAGTAGCTGTCAGAGCTTGACAAGGGCAACACAAATAGTAATGTCCAGCTGCACTGACCAGTGCATGGGTGTCTGGCTATGAGATTCATGTCTCTTCAATCTCCTAAGTCAGATCTCTATTTAATATAACCCTATTTACTTTTGCTGCTAAGACTGCAATGTGTATCTAATCCTATGTGGGTCTTCTCAATATTGTCCTAATGGATGTTGTGGGCACATTTAATTTTCGTGTTAGATGAATCTTTTTTGCCCAGATTTACTGAGCCATACTTAGAATGATTAGGTCTAAGTATCTGTGAAAGGAGCTGAAACACACATTAACATGAGATATTGAGTAGGACAAGAATCCAGAATGTCCTTATGTTCCTGAAATGGACTCTTAACATTAAGGTGAAATTAAGGTTTAGTTGGAATTCCAGTCAAAATTTTGTAACTAGCATGGTGTCAAGGGGATTTCAGCCCTGTACTGAAAATCAGTTTTTTAAACTGGAATTAATCGATATATATGCTTTCCTCATGTCTTTGCACATGGGAAGGTTCAGCAGACATTCCCTAAAATGAATCCTGCACATTGAGCATCACAGTTTTGTAATGTGTTTTTTTAATGTTATAACTAGCCAAGAGACATTTATTTTAATCTCTTGTATTCACTACTCATAGTGCTTCTTGTAAACATACAGCATGTGGGTTAGTGAAAGGTGAAACATCTTTCAGTCCATGTCATTATAGCTGGGACATGTGTTAATCAAAAGCAGTGCCTCAGAAGCCCAGAATTGTTACCAATACTGAATTCTCTTCTGGTTTCCACTGTCAGTCTCTAAATAACTACATTTGAATTTTATTAGGTATTAAGCCACCAAAAAAAAAAAAATACTGGCCAAGAGCTTGTAATAAGTACAGCAATAATAAACTCAGAAAAGTATCCTGCCTCTAAATTAGAGAATACTTCAAGGTGAGAAATCCCTCCTGGACTAGAACAAGTCTTCCCTCTCCGGATTCATCACCATCCCCTTCCACCTCCATGCGGCACAGAGTGAAGCCTGCACGCAGGAGCCAGGTGCACTGAATCCAGGAACATGAATTAAAACTCTCGCTGCGTAGCGGTACTGCCAAGCATCCTGCTTGCCATGGGCCTCCCCTTGCTGGTTAGGAGGAATGCCTTCAAACAGCACATGCAACTTCTTACCTCCTCAGCCAGCGAACAGCTGCTGCAGCTGTCGGAGAAGGCTACCGGACGCAGACCGCAGAGCAGTATTTTGTGTAGCGCCCATGTGATTGAGATTAAACTCAGTCCTCAAATAGACTGGTTTAGACATTCCAGTTATTATCAATGCTACAATGAGCTCCTCCCACAAAGATCACGTAATACCCTTTCGAGAGAAGGGCACATGAGAGAGGCCGCTGATGCTTTCATGAGGTACATTCAGTACTTCATTAAGTGGCCACTAACAACCACGGGGTGGGCTTTTTTTTTTTTTTTCCCTGCGCAGAAAGAATTAATACTACCTTGAAAAATTATGCAGTTTGCACTTAATAATTTCAATTAATCTTTAGTAAATTACCCAGTACTTTGTAATTATAATATTTGCAGCTAATTTAGTGCCATCCTAAAAATCATTCCTTGCATAATATAAGCAATTAACATTTATTCGGGGTTTTTTTCTATTGCGGGGGGATATATAAATTATCCTCAGTGGCCTTTCTGCACACCTAATTAGTACCTGTATGAATTATTCTACAGGCTATGGACATTTCATTTGAAAAATAAATGTGTTGCTAGTTTTGTGAACTCCTAGCAAATACACAGTTATAGAAATTATTTTTCAAGGGAATATGATAACATGTTTCATGTATCTCCTGGGTTGATGAGTTAGGCTAGGATTTTTAGCTATTACACCTAGAATAGATACTGCCATTTTTAATGCCATTAAAAACGAACATGGCAGATACCTCTTTTCTGTGATTATGTAAAGTATCCCAGACCTGAAGCCTGGTTTATTCAGTAATGAAAAAGGAAAGCACCAGGACATCAACAACATAGATCCTAGTATAACCTTCCCATTTCTGTATATGCACATACAGTTAGGAAGTTTCACTAATCAAAGACTATCAAAAGCATTACTATGCTGGAGTGTCAAGGATACTATGTTAATGATGTGGAAATTAAACCAGATTGGTTCAATGTTGTAAGTAAGCTTCTAGGTAAATCATAATTTTCAAATTCAATGCACAGTATATTGAGGAAATCATTTGATCTTTCTAAAGAGGAGATCTGAAGAAGACTTTCAAACAAAGATGCCAATATCAAATATTTACAACCTCCACACACACAAAATTGGGAAATCAAAAAAAGACTAGAGAATTTTCTGTTGGTATGAAATGCTGCAGCAGACCCTCAGCTCCTACGAGTAAAGCTCCTCTGATTTCAGTTTAACTATGTAAATTTACCCCTGCATACTATCTAGCCCAAGAATGTGAATTCCTTCCCATCTTTCTGCAGGTGCAGAAAATCAAGAGTAACTGCAGTGATTACAACATTTGCATAACAGTTTTACATTGCCCGGGCCACTGATCAGATACTATCTTCATGCCTGAAAAGAGAATTTGTAACACGTGGGATGCCACAAGTCTTCTGGCATTTTCCAGAGGTATGATAGGGGCCTTTTCCAGAAGCAGCTGGTATCATTTGGGGCTACATGGAGAGAGTCATACTGTGAGTATTTCCTAAGGTAGAAAATCTGAGGTTTGCTGATACAGATCAGGCCTTGAGGCAGATCAACTTTGATTTTTCTGTTACATGTTAAAATGTAGGATCCAGGTCTTAAACTGGCCTCAGAAACTAATTGAGATTCAGTGGAGAGAACTGATTGTGGCTTTGATGTTTTCAGAGAAGCTTAGGCAGCAGAGAAGGCAAGCAGCCATATTCTGCTTCAGCTGAAGCATGTGTCTTTGCATTCAGTTTCAGATAAAATTGCCTGCAAGTTTCCGGACTGGTGGTAACAAATTTGTGAGTTACTGTAGCCTGATGTTTCTCTATGGAGCAGGAATTAAATTTTCTCCTAAGAAAGAAAAAAAAAAAAAAAAACCAAAAAAATCCTCTTTATTTCATATATTTTATATAAAGCTAAGCATCCAACTTGGAAGGAAACCAAAACAGGGGTTTGGTCCTTACAAGGACACAGATTCCTGAGCAGGGTCATTCTCAGTGTGTGATGTCAGAGTCTGTCTGCTTGTCATAAAGGACATCTACCCTTTGGGGTTCTTTTTTGAGGCCTGAAAAAAGCTAGTTTATGGCTCAAAGATAGCAAATAATTTATAGGCAAAACTTGTAGTCAAGGCCACAAAGCAGTGAAGAAAGCAGTAAGAGGTGCTAGGCACGCTGAAATATGAGAAAATTAACTGAAAAATTTGAGCTTTTGCTTTAGGAATGAACAACAAATTTGAAGTCTGCTCTCACACTGCAGTTGCATATGGGAGCAGGCATAGCAGCAATACTATATAAAATGTTTATTGTATCCCACTTCCTGTACAGGACAGTATTAGAACAAAAATGGCAGCCAGTTCACTAAAAATCTTGCATAACAGAACCACTTACTGTGCTTTGATATCAGAACTAATACAGTATGAATGTTTATAGTACACTGGGGTAGAAATTCTAGGAAAACTTGTGCTTTGTCATTTAGCTTTTCTAATAGTTTATTGCCTCCTAGTCTCTTTTAGTTCACTTTATTTTACAGGAATTAATAGGCTGCTTACATCTGTATTTTGCATTAGTTGCATCATGCGTATTTTAAGTTCCACAACAGATAGGTTTTGCCCTAAGCTTTATGCAAGCTCTAATAATTATTTCTATTTCCCAAGCACGTGTTTTATTTGCAGTATATCTGCTTATATTTTCACTGAATAAATTTGTCAGTTTTCTTCAGTTTGTTTTCAGAAGTGAATATGGTAAAGGCCATTTAAAAAGGCCATCTGAAATCAATGTCTTAAAAGAAGAACAAGGCTACTTTTAAAAGTTAAAAAAACCCAGTACATTTTCTAAAAGGCAGTGAACTACAAATGGGAATAAAAAATCCACAGCAGGAAACTGTTGTCATTTGTTAGAATTTCTGTATTTTTTTTCTGAATATTTTTCATCATCGTTGTAAGCTGATTAAAAAAAAAAAAAGCTGATAAAATCTTAAATAAAAATATTTTAATCTGTTCAGATGATGCTTTGAATAAAGGACGCAGACCTTGAGAACTGCTGAGGAACTCTTAATATTTCAGTCCTAGCCTGGAAAAGAAAACCCTGTTTCTTCAGCACACAACTACCTTCGTGATCTTCTTTCTTGCAACAAATCCAGTGAGAGACCTGCTCTTCTGGGAGCTCTTCATATTGTTGAAGAGACACAATACTTGCAGCAGCCTCCTGGGTAAATGCCAACATGCCTCCACACAACAGGTAGGACTTTTTGCATCAAAATTCCATTCCTACATAAACAATCAGGCCTGGATTTCTTCTTTGACCAAAGTCTGGCAATTACTGTGTGCCATATGAAAAGCCTTGCCCTCAGTTTGGATTAGGATCCCATTTCTTCTTTGTCTTCATCTAGCCAGTGCACTAGAAAAAGGAAACTGTCTGCTGTTAGCTTTGCATTTTTGTCACTTGTCAGTTACAAACTTTACAGTTCGTCTTCTGGGGAGGAGAGAACCCTAATCCAGAACCCTAATCCATCATTTTTCTGTCAGATGCTGATTATTGTGGTGGTGTCCCTACCATTTCCTAAAGTGACACAGCTGAGACCTTTGCTCTTATAAGCATTTGTTATTTCATGACCTTCCCTTCTCTGTCAAAGCAGCTGCTTTTTTCCCACTTCAAAGTTGGAAAGACATTAACTGTTTTTTATATTTTATTTCCTGTTTTCATAATATTTAGGAGCTCCTCTTGTAGTATTCCCAGATGGGTTGGATGAAAACATAGGATAGTCCACTGAATCACAATGGTATTGTGACCAAAATGTTCTTTGTGTTTAAATGACTGCGTACCTGCTGACTACCTACCCAGGTTTGGGGCTGTTACTCATTTTGTTTTCCGACCACATGGTAATAGGAGTGTTGCCTCCTAAAGAATACGTGATTCCAGCTTTCCTTGATTCTTTGAGAATGCTTCCTATTCAAGGTCTGGGAATTATACACCACTCATCTCTCCATCTATGGAGAGTGTTTTTTGCTAATATATTCGGTTTTGACCCAGCTCCAAAGATAATAGCCAACAGCTCTTCTCTGCTAGAGGAATACTTGTTCTCTGAAGTGCTGCCCTCATAAAAGCCTTTTAAGTTTAAGGACTTCACATTCATCCTCTAATTAAGCAGGTGTCTAAATCTGTGAAGCTGCTTCATTCTGACATCCAACCTGCTTCCACTTCAAAGGATGTTGTTTCTTTTTCCAAAGATGTTTTAAAAAGTGCTTCTTTGACGGTTCAAATTTGTAGAGTTATTTAAAGGCTTTGCCTCTCACCTGATTCAGTACTTATTTTCCAAAAATACACAGAATACTTTAGATCTGATGAGCTGATGCCTCAAGGATGTTGCTTAATTGTGGTGCTGGAGTTCCTATATTGGACTGAAGTTTAATTGCTTTAACTAGCCCTCCTAGCCTAATGACAGAAATATTTGAAACCATATACAATAAATTTGATTTTTCTCCCATCAGAAATCCTACTCCTTATGTTGTGAAGTTTGGGGGTTGTGGTTTTTTTGTTGTTGATTGTCTGGTTTTAAGCAATATGTTGTTTTGGCTCTGAAATTGTGCCTAGAATTTGGCATACCCAGACCCTAGAAAAAGGAGTGGATTTAGCTTAGCTTGTCTGGGGAGTTCTGGTATGGTGCAGCTCCAAATGCAACCACTGACTTATCAGAATGATGTCTTGCCTTACGATATTCAGAGAGGCATCGTAACGGTAGCATAGGAAGTCTTCCTACACTTCAGCTTTACATCTGAAAATAAACAGTCTTTTTTTGGAAAGAACACTTGTGAAATCATTATTAACTCAGGAATCCAACATTAACTACCACCATCCTAAAAGTGCAGGCTGGAAATACTC
Source organism: Heliornis fulica (assembly GCA_013399135.1). Classification (NCBI taxonomy): domain Eukaryota; kingdom Metazoa; phylum Chordata; class Aves; order Gruiformes; family Heliornithidae; genus Heliornis; species Heliornis fulica. The sequence goes on along the minus strand of VXBZ01002448.1, from coordinate 803,851 downwards.
CTGCTTGTATAAGAAAAATAGAGGGTTTATTTGCATTTATTATGTCCTCAAGGATGTCCAGAGTTAACTTTAGAAGAAAGAATTCCAAAAGCAACAGAAACCTATGCCCTACACCTACAGTTCTATGTCCTACAACCACAGATTACTACTTTCCTATCTTGTATGTTTTCACGAAAACAACATATGGATAAAAGGAATTTGCCAGAGAAACTGGGAGGAGGTTAGACCAGATGTGTGATCCCTATTTACACACAGTGGCTGCTCAGTATTTACTTACAGATTTTTGGCTCCGCAGTCCAAGGGACCACCTAAAATCTGAACCTTCCCTCCCAAGAAGACAGAAAGCTCATTCCTTATAAGGTTGCCTCCCATCATTCCAAAGATATTATTTTCTCTTATACCTGGGTGAAAGGACACAGTGTGCCTCTCTCCCTTTGGGGACTCTTGTTTTCCCTCAGGGTTCACAGAGGGTCCTGCAGCGTGCTGCTATTGCCTTTTTCAAGGCACATACAAATGTTACTCTTGCTCCCCAAGAAGCACACAAGTCATAAAGGGTGAGAAATTTACACTGATCTTACTCCACCTAGGAGCTCAACAGGATGAATCAGTCCCAAAACAACCCTTGGGTTTTAGAGCTATCCTTTCAAAAAAGGTCTTTTTTCATGAGACCTAATATTTGTTGATTCAGGCAACTGCTGGGGTGGCAGGAGCCTGCTCCCTTTACTGTACTGCACAAGCTTTTATGGTGTCAGCCCTCTGTTTTCTCATCCAGAAGTGAGCAGGATTTTCCAGCTGCAAAATCAATATTTTTCATTACAGAGTAACTCAGTCTGCAGAATCAAAAAGTATCCTTGTCCTATTGGGTCTAAAATGTGGATTTCCTCAGGTCTTTCAGGAATTAGAAACTGCTAAGAGTGGCCATGGTTGGGCTTTTCCCTGGAAAGCACCCACGCCTGGTATTCACTGCTGTGTTTCTCTGATGCATTCAGCTTGCGGTCACCACCTATCACTTGTCTTTCCTTTCTTAGTTCCACCTTAAATTGGATGTAAACTTCTTTAGACACATTTAGTGCATCAGTTTCCTCAGGGCATTTCTTTAATTTAAGGAAAGGTACAGAGACTCCAATTAACCTCAGATGAAGAGACCCATAGTTCATTGTCTGTCTGGGAAAATGAACCTCAGGGAATGGTACTCTTACATTGTAAGTGCATGTCAGAACCAGGATCAGAACTCATGTTTTTGGCTCCTGCTCTGGCATGTATTCTATTACAACAGTGTGAACAAACAAGTTCATTAACCTACCAGAGCCTTCTTTGTTTTTTTCTCCTTGCAAACAAGAAATTATATTTACCATGTGTGAAATATGAAAAAAAAAATCAATACAAATTAAGAATATCAGCATGTGCTGGCTTACTGCACAGGAGTTACTATCCTGACCTTTTCTTACAGGAAGAACAGTAAATGCACTGATAAATACTGAATTTCTTATGTTAAAAGGTGAAGTTCATACCACAGATATGCAAGTACTCAAGAGCAGCAACTTATTTCACCTGAACGGAAAGTCAGAAGTACAAAACTGATATTTGCACAAAGCAAAATGAGCTAATAGAAATAGAGTTCTTCCTGATTGATGATGCCTGCTAACTCCTGATCACTAATCCTCAGGCAACACAGAACCTAGGAATGTGCTTCATTTGGACAGAAAGATGTAGCAGCACATCCACTAGCAACAGTAGTCAAACCTATATAAAAAACTAGCCATCAAAGTGCCACCTACTTTCTCCCAGCAAGCTATATCCAAACCTGATATTCCCCTGAACTCTTTTACTAATTCTGGAGTAAAGGGTGACCCCAGGATGAAGTTTAGTGTCATTATCCCTTTACCTTCCCCCCACACTGGCAGCTAGGACCCTTTTCCAGCCCTCCTGTTACTCAGCACTCAGCTATGCCCCAGAAATGAGGCTCATCTTGCCAAATGGGCAAATCAACACAGCAGGAGACTTGCACTTTTATCTGCTTTTCTTTCCATATATAAACTGTACAAAAATACCTATATAGATCAGCAAGTTTCCTTGGGTCCTTAAAAATTTTATGAGAAAAGCTGGTTCATCTACCAGAATCCAAAGAGAGGGTTCACACAGCAGATTCAAAAGGGAAGAACGTATTTCTTTGCCACTAAAACAAATGGGCAACTTTCTCCCAGGAAAGAGGTTAAGATACACCTCAAGCACCAAGCTTATGTGGTCCACGCCCCTGAGGACACCTAAGCTTGTGGTCCCCAATGTATCCAGGACTAAGGAGAAAGAGTATTTCTCCTAGCATTTCTGGGGAGCAAGACCAGGATGTGGGGGCTGCAGGAAAGTTAATAGTGGTGGAGCTACAGACTCTAAGTTAGATATCAGAGGGCATAATTCATCACTTACTGAGAATGCAGCAAGGCTGTGGTTTAAGAAAGGACTTTAAAGTGCTTCGCTTTAATGATGGTGTAAGATAGTACTTTGTGTTGTCACATGAGCAAAGGTCAGCGAACTGTCAGTCCTCATTACGTGGGCAAATGTTCTTTTGAGAACTCCCAAATGACTTCATGGTCCATGGAAATGAGTACATGTCTTTAATGGTTATCTTCAAAAATCAATAAGCATGAAGTTTAGAAAGAAGGCAAATCAGTAAATGGGAGGAATCCTAATTAAATAGATGCAAAAAAATGAAGAAGGGGAAAATCCCATCATTATCCACAGTCACCATCTTGTGCCATGAGAGAAGAGTTCAGCATTACAATTTTTAAGTGGCCTGGTGGTCTATCTCAGTCTAAAATAACCTATCCCAGACAAGAGAATAGACAAGATGAAGGATATGAGGAAAGTAAAAAAAAACTTCACAAAACCATGAAGAAGAATAATGGAATCAGTCATCCATTTCCTCTGCCTCTAGGATTTAACATGATGCTCTGAAATTGCTGTGAAAATGAATCTGGGGTCCTCCAAATAAACATCCATTCTTGTACCACCCTGTGAAAGGCACATCCCATTCAGAGGTCACAACTTTCTCCTAAACTACTGTGAGACCCTTTCCTCATTTTGATACTCTTTGTTTTCTAAACATTTCCATCTCCATTTATCATATCAAATGCCTGAGCTGTCTTCCAGAATTTTTTTTTATTCTTGTACTCAGAGTAACAGCAGATACTCATTAACCTTTTCCATGCTATTTACTAATCATTTTGACTTTATAATAGCCTCTTATTCAAATAATCACTCCAGATCTTTTTTCAGTTGTCTACTAGGAGGACTTTCCCTCCTGTCTCTTATCAATATTTAGCACCTGTCTGCACTCTGGTATCTGTTCTACCATTGCTTTTCCTTCCCAATGGGAAGTCTAGAAATGACAAAAACCTTTAAGGAGTATTGGTCTTGCTCCTATTAGACTTCACCTTTTCTTTCTTACCTTCACTGCAGTACAAATTACACAAATTTATTATTCCACTCGGAGGGAGCTGAGAGTGCACTTAACTCATCAACTGAGATGGGGACTTAAGTTTTTCCTTAGACCATGCTTTACTGTATAAAGAAATTCAGAACACTTGAAAATGGCTGTGCTTTCACCAAAGAGAGCCTGTCCATGGGAAACTGAAAAGTGGTGCCTGTTGGAGATTATGGCCTTTGTGGATGATGACTAATTGATCAATGAAAAAAAAAACAAACAGATTACACAGCCCTCCACTTAATGAATAAGTGTGTTTTTTCCTGTCTAGGACCTAATGAGAGAAGGATCCCCAAGAGTCATCCAATAAGGAAAAAACGAGCAGTATATATAGCATAATGATGCGAATTCAATACCCAACCAATTTATTTTAAAATACATCTGTGCACACCCTTTGAAGATATCCTCTGGAAGAAATTCCTTTGTAATCTGTCATGTTCCATAGGGGTTGGCAAACATCTGTGTGTGCAGCATGGGAGAAAATGGGGGCATTTATTTTATCAGGTTTTCTTTAGTGAGCTTTAACCTTCCTTAGATTCTTTTAGCTTCTCTTCCTCACCTAATGGCTTCCTTCAGACATGTCCCTTTTAAAGCAGCCCTACTATGTGCAAGCATAAACATTTTACTTAGGTATTTAAATCAAGCAGTTTGTACTGATGGTTAACCAGCCAGATTACTCAACAAAACTCACTTTTCTATGAAGGCAGATGCTTGTACAGAAACCCCTTTAATCTTGCATCTCATGCACTAATGAGCAGTCATTGGCAACATGAAAACAACTTATTTTTGGTTTATCTTTTGCTCCTCCAGCAGTAAACCTTCTCATTTGCTACCAAAAGGCAGAGATAACCCCTGTAAATATGTCAAAAAGCCCAGCAACTCATAAGTTGATTTATTACCAGATAGAAATGAAGTAATTTATTTGGAAGTAACTTATTGAGCAGTTGCATCATGTGGCATTTTCTTCTTCTGAGAGAAGGAGATAGGATATGATGAACAGAGAGAGAGAAAGATATCCAAGACTGAGCAATGGAAACAGGACTAGACAAAGCAAAGGGAAAGGGAAGTTAGCTGAGGAACCAGGAGAAAAAAAATTATAGTGGAAAACCACCTAGTAAATGTCTGACTTCCAGGACTAGGCTGACTGAGCTAATTCCACACAACATCTCACAAAAACATCAATTGAGGCTGCAATAATTTAAAGGAACTTAAATAGAGCAGGTGTGCAGATGCTGTCGACAAAGAATAAGAATACAGTTTAAGGCTTCTGTATATAAAAAGCACATTTAGTTTGGGCTGCCTTGGAATGGTCTCCTGTGGTCCTCATCCTTTGACTGACTGTCAACTGGAGAAGAACAAGGTTTTATTCAGTGACAGTTTGGGGCTCAAATGGAGATTAGGAAGTGCAGACTGGCTTTGTCCCACCCTCCAAAAAGTTGCCTGTCCCTAATATACAGGTGCCTGATTTGGGACTCTAATGTGCATTTCCTTTGAAAGCTCAACCTCTGTCATAGCTACTGAAAACAATACAACTATGCAATGAAGAAGCAATTCAGTTAAATGAAAATACACGCACGTATGAGCCAACAGAAAAGCAAAATCTGAAGAAATTAACAGAGATCACAGCAAAAGAGAAAAAAAATACGTAATGTACAAAAAATGAACAAAGCAAAACATAAAACATCAGCTAAGTTTTTCCTCCCACAGTACTGAAGAAATTTCGGGGAGAGGAATTTTCTTTTCCACTGGAGCACTTCAGAAAAGGAATGCTTTGTTTTTTGTGGCATCTTTAAGTATTATTTCTATCAATTAAAGGTATCTCAAAGGACAGGTGCAAAGCTTTTTCATGACATCAGTGCTCTATGTTTCAGGCCAGGCATTTCCACTTGCTTCCCATGGGCTTGGAAAGGGAAGGCTTTCCCTCTAAAACCCAGATCTGGCTCACACATGGAGGACAAGACCACAGCAAACACTGTTGCTGCATGGCAACTGTCCCCAAGGGACAGGAGCTGCAACCTAGGGCCAGACACAGGCCCCTCAGGAGCAGAGCCTTGCTGAGGTGGCCATGTCCCTACCTCAGGACATGGACAAGTTTTCAGGGGGCTAAGAAAATGACTGCAAGTACAACTCTGCTGCCTAGAAACACACCGTGCATGAGGCACCCACAACAGGAAAGAAATGGAACACAACTCCATATACCATCCTCATGGAGTGAGAGAGGGGAAGGCCTTAACAGCACCTGGTGTTTCTCCCCTCACCTGCAGGTGTTTCCCTGCTAAGTGGCACTCACCTGGGGCTCACTGGGTAAATGGAAGCTCCTCCTCTCACTCTTCCTTGGGTATAGGGTAGTTGTTAGTGTGGAGTAGGTAGAAATGGGTGAGTAGGCTTTTTCCTTGTGTTTGCTGGTAGTGGTGTGGGGTAAGTGGTGTTGAGGGGTGCACCCTTGCTCTGCCAGGAGAGGTGCAGAGGGGTCAGCCTCTGGCTGCAGCAGAGCCTGCCTTGCCTCACTGTCTCCAAAGAGCTGTATCTCAGAGACTTCCTTGAGCACTACATGACATGGCCACTCCAGCCCCATCTTCCTGGGAGTGAGTGATGAAGCTGCCCTGCCTAGACAATAGAAGGTGAGTGGATGTGGGAAGTGGGGAGACCCAGCTGGGCTCAGGAGGTGCCTGTTCAGTACCTAGGGGCTGAGGGGAGGGGTGGTGGAGGAGCTGTGCTGCCTCCTTCTGGATGTGTCTCTGTGCTCTCCAGGGTGATTTGTTGGCTAGTCTTGGCTTGTTTGAGCTAGTTTGCCCCTTCCCTGTGGGGTGTAGCTGGAGGCTCAGAGCGAGGGCAGAGCTGGGCTTCCCATATAGTCCTGCTGAGCTGGGGGTTTGGTTTCTTGGGGTTGGCTGGGGCCTGACAGGCTACTTCTGCCCTGAGGTGTTTTGCCCGCACAGGGTACTCACTGTGGGCAAGGCTGCAGTTGAACTTGCATGTGTTGTATTGTGCCACTAGCTGGGCTCGGAAACATGAATCCCAGGGCTACTTCCTCTGCTCCTGGGAGCATGTCGATAACCTCGCGCTGTGTCTGCTCTGCCCTCCTGCTAGCAGCCCCCCAGGACATGTTCAGGGCTGCCAGCACCAGCCCAGACCCTTCCATGCCTACCTGTTCAGTGGGAAGGATGTGTATGTTTCTACTCCTAATTACTCAGTTGCACTCTGCTGTTTCTTCCACTGGTGAATGTTTGTACATAAAAACTGTACAATGGGCAACTGTTCTCCTTCCACTCTTCTGGAGAGAAGGGTGATGTGAGGGGAAAGGTCGGTGTGAGGACCATGGCTCCATTCTCCCATCTCTTTCTTATCCCACAGTTTCATGGGTATCTCCATGAGCATTGCTTGGGATTCAACATGGGCTGAAAGTGGCAAGTAGTTAAGTACTGCTGGGCATGCATTGCTACCGCTCTAAACCTACTGTGAGGAAAATCCCTATAAACCAAGAGAGGTGATGCTAAATTTCTCTTGTATCACATCTCTCTATTTCTGAGACATTTGTCGTCATTTGGCATCAGTATTTAAAGCTGTGAAATGCAGGATCCACAGTGGTATGTGCTGTGCCCGATCAGTCCCTTCCCTAAAGATGATAAACTGCAAGTAAAAAGGGAGCAAAAGGGAGGTAAAGCAGCTTGTTCAAGGACATGCAGAAGTCATCAGCAAAATAATTGGCCATTTTAAAACAAAACAAAAAAAATCTTGTGACTCCAGTGATTTCCACCTTGATCCACACATCTCTGGCTATGATGACACAGGTGCATGTCTAGAGTAGGTGTCTGAGATGTAAGGTCTTTATCTAGAGCTGGTGTCAGGGGCTTGTCTCTGTAACTGAAGTGATTTTTCAGAAACAGAAGTTTTAGGGAAGGTCTACTTGGACTGTGCATTTGTTGGTAAATGTGGAAGGAACAAGATTCTTATGGTTGTGTATGTTAACAGATCTTTAATGGTGAAAGTGGAAGAGTGGAGAGTGACAGTGATATGCAAACATGAAATAAGCAAGGAAGCTTTCAATCAAAGCAGATGTTTAAAAGCTAGAGCTGCATTGTGGTAGTCTGGACAATAAATGAGAACAACTAGATAAAAGTCTGTGAAGTCCCAAGTACAACTTCCATTTATGGCAACTTGCAGATTATGCATTTTGAGCTATCTTTGTCCCCTGGTTGTTGATTTGAATCTGAGCCAGACAACTACTTTTTTTATCTTGGACACCCTACTAACAATGCAGAATGACAATATTCTTCAGTTTGCCTCTCATTTACAGCCTTCCTGCTTCTCCCCTCCCTGTGCATACATAGACACAAAAGAAAATTAATTGGAGAATTTGTATTAATCCTTAGCTGTAAAGTTACCTTGAATTTTTGAGAGTTAAATGTAGACTTACTCCTCCACATCCATCCAAATAATGTTCTGTCTAGTCTCCTGTCTCTTCATTAAAACTTATTTTGTCAGTTCTTTTAAAAATTAGTCTTAGCAACACACCAATGTGTTTTTCAACTGTGGTATAAGTATTACTGACTTTTAGTAGCAGTGGTCTCTGGTGAAAGGGTACAGAGGCAAACCTAGAGCCAAAAACCAGAATAAAATCTTAACTAATTGGCTGCTCTGTTAATGCACAACCAGAATCCCTAGCTCTGATTTTGTCAGTACACTGTGCTCACTATATAATGTTTTAAATCCATCCCCAAATGCCTCATTCACACTATTCGACATTCCAAGTAGCACTCCTCCCATCCATCTGTCTGACACATGAAATGCCAAATGCCTTTCCTTATTTGGGTCTTTGAAAAGTTGATGCAAAAGGAGATGCAAGGTGGCTGTCACTTAAATCCTCCACAGACCCCATGGCCATTGTTCTGGAGGAGTAAAGTCCCTGGAATCTTGTCTTAACGAGTCCAACGAGCAACACTGATTTCAGTTCAGTGTAACCAGTGCTGCTCTTGATCTGGTAGGTCTGGAAATCTTGCTGGAAGGACAGAGCTGGAACAAAGAACCAAACGTGGTGTGGACTATCTGAGTTGATTAGGCATCTTCCTATCTCCTCTTGATGTTTTGGGATAGAAACATGCTTCATGGTTATTAACAACAAGTTTATGGTTAATTTGTTTAAGCATCCATAAGAAAATAAGATGTCAGGCCTACTCAAGCTAATGTTGCCTTCAGGCAAAGGTCGTAGCAAGAGTTTAGCTCTGGGTACCACAGGAATTTCTTGGATGTGAGAAAAGCTACATAAAATTCTTTTCTAAGAGCCTTGTTCAAAAACAAAAAATCTACCAAGAATTTTGCAGTTTGAGTATTAGCTGGTTTTATTTCAGTCATTCAAAGAATTTTAGGAAAAAAAAGTATGTTTTAACTTTAAAACACGCTTTTATATAGGCTTTTTTTATTCTAGATTGGACATGTTTTGTTCCAATACTTTTAGCTTCCTTGGGAAATTACCCCAAAATCTTTGGTAGCAATCTGAAATTGAATTAAAAGTAAAATAGCTTTATTCAACCAGCAGATAGTCAGTGGGTACAGATACAAATAGCAGTTTTTTACAGCCCTTGCTCAAGTAATGAGTAGTGTGGTTACTCCTGATCTTGGCTCCAGTGGCTCATCAGCAGTTCTGAATCAGAGATGGCACACAGAGCCAATCCTCAAATCATCCATAGCTTTATTGCTAGATTCATATGGATTATAAAATGAAATAAGGCAAAAATTATTAATGTTGATGGTGAAGTTCTGCTGCTCAGCATAGAAAAAACTTGGAAGATAAGTTTTTGAAGGTGCTGTACAACTAACCCGGAAATACAAACACGGTCTAGTAGGGGGAGGCTCAACATTTTTAATTTTGCGTTGATTCCGTTTGTCAGCACAAGTACTGTTTAAGCCAGAAACTACTTCTCTAGGGCCTTCTAGTTAATACACTTATTATAGCCTCCTTATCCTGTTAAAATGAAGAGAATCGGATTGCTCTGGGTTGAACAGCTGCTTGAAGTCAATCTGTGTGTCCACTGTTCAGGGAAACAATATTAGTGAAGGGAAGCAGAAGGCAGTGAATCAAAATGATATCCTCAGAGCAGTTTCTACAGATGTCTCAAAGGTTCATGGGGTATTATGAAGCACAGAAGACATCTGGTCACGTTTTTATAATCTCATCAGTGTATATAGAAAAATCTCTCTGTTTACCTCTGCTTGTCAAAAGCTATGGAAAGGCTTATACATTTTTTTTATTTGCTTGTTTATCTTGCTGCTATGTGAACATACTCACCAATTCTTAACTATCCAAATCAGCTCAATGTAGTGTTAAGTCACCAACTTGTCTCCCTGTAACATCTGACTCTCCTGTTTATTTATAGGTCTTCATTGAATCACTTTTGTAAAGTAGGAGATTTGGGGATATTTTTATCCTGTGTTATGGGGCATGTTGTCTTTCATCTCCAAGTGCTGTGAAATCACTCTTTCCTACTCAAGAGCACTATTGTACTCTTGTTCAGTGTTAATGACACTTCAGTTTGGTCTGTGGCAATGCTTTACTTCTCCCCTGAAAGGAGAATGCTAAACCGACTCTTTCTGCAGGCACCACTGCAGCTTGCAAAAATCTTGGCGTGATGAGCTGTTCCTGGTGCTCTGCACCTACAGGTTAACATGGGCTGCCCAGCAAAGTTCACTAGTTTACTGTGGAATCCTAATTAGACCAAGAACGTGTTGCAGAGCCTGATTTTGATGAACCAACATGGCAGGCTTTCTTTACTGTGATTTGTGATCTTGACCTAGTTTGATGTGGCCATTTCTTTCCTAAGAAGTAATTAAAACAGCAGGTTAACATGGGCTGCCCAGCAAAGTTCACTAGTTTACTGTGGAATCCTAATTAGACCAAGAACGTGTTGCAGAGCCTGATTTTGATGAACCAACATGGCAGGCTTTCTTTACTGTGATTTGTGATCTTGACCTAGTTTGATGTGGCCATTTCTTTCCTAAGAAGTAATTAAAACAGAAATATAGAAAAATATTCTGGCTTTTGTTTTGCCCGGAGGACAACATATTCTACACTGTTGTGCCATTAAACTAAATTTCTTGGTCCAAGGATTTTCATTGAAATTGCCAGAATATTGGATAATTCATTTAATTCTCATGATCATATTTTTGAAGACCACATAAGCCACGCTGTTATCCATGAGTAGTGTTTTCATTGCCTGCGCTTTGTTACCTGTTTGCCAGAGGTCTGAGTGGCTTCATTTATTCTGCATAACTAGTTGAATCTAATTGGCTGGGTTTTTTTCAGTCTTTCCTTCTTCTAGACCAACCCCAGACCTTCTGATCTGTATGAGGTATCTAGTACCTGTCCTCTTCCATCTCTGCCATGAAAACAAGCTGCTCCTCTGGAGACTGGTTTTAGAGAATGTCCCACTGCTGTGTGTCAGTTCTCACTAACCCTGTTTGCTGTAGTCTGAGGGGTTTTGTCTGAGCAGGGACCCATTTTTCTTGTTTCTCTGCAGGTGCAAAAGAGAAGTAATAGCTGACATTAAAATGTCAGACCTGCCTTATGCTTTTCCAATTGCTGGGCCACACTTACAAACTAAACTGTGCCCTTTATGAAGCAAAATTGCTCTCCCTTTCCACCCCAAGTGCTGAACAGATGGAACTTCCCATAGGTTGTATACTTCCTGACAGATATGGGGAACTGGATCTCCTCACAGTGGAGGTCGCTCATTTACATAGGAGGCACTCTGCTAATGGTGTGTAAGTGGTAATGCTCTGATCTTGGGGGCTGGCCTCAGCCTGGCCTGTGGGATTGTTTCCAGGTGGTCTGCCAGCTCTCTCTGTAGGAGACGGCAACCTGTATTCAAGCACTTGGTGCACCAGATACAGCCAGGAACCTGCTGCAGCTCAGTAAAAGCATCAAGCTGGTGTTGCCCATGAGTGGGCACAGCAGCCAGGATCTGGCAGATTGTACCATGTGTAACTATACCTCACATCTCCCTCCAGGAGCAGATAAACCTCTGGCTCAGGCAGCTGCCACCTGCCTGGCCTGGGACTGTCTCTCCTCAACAACAGCACACTTATCTGGGGCAGATGCTAGAGGATGGTGGCTGCTTGGAGAACAGGCTGTTTCTGCAAGAAGTAGATGGGAGTGTCTTGCTTGCCTGAGGGATGACAACAGGTATTGTAGTGTGAGCGGAGTTGAACAGTCGTTTGTGAAACGAGGGGTGTTTGGCCACAGCTCCCGAGAAAAGGAGGAAGGCAAATGGGGAAAGGGAAGGGAGTCACCAAAACTCAAGGATCAGGACTGCTCATTTATTACTCTGTCCTATCTACTTTTAACCCAGGGAAGTGATTTCACAGCTCTCACTGATTTGGCTTGCACTTCTGGCTGTAGATCCTGGACTAGAGGTGGCCACTTTGCTGCTCCAATCTGGAATAGCAGCTATGGAAAGGCAGGTTAATGTGCATGTGTGGTGTTATGCAATGAGAACAGGCATCCACCTCAAGTCTGTTATTGTTTAAATTGTCTTATCTAAACTGATCACATCTCCTAGCATCAAAGCAGCAGCATTAAAATGGTTTTAGCGAGTCTTCTAACTTTAAGTTAAATGTATGGCTAGCAAAAAAATCCTGTTGTATTACCTGAATTACTGAGTTAGCTGGAGAAACCACAGAGGTGAATTCAAAAGCTGGAGAAAAGAAATGAAGCATAAGTATCGTTCAGCTGAGCATTGTACTGGGGTTAAGTCTCACAAGAACTTGCAACTTTAATATTAGGCAATTCTTTCAAGATACTTGGTTAAACATCTTGAAAAGTAAAAAATTTTGGTCTTTCTAGCCTAATGCACTGTTTGTGGCTTGGGTATTGCAAGAGCTAAGGTTAAGCTGAGTTTATAGAGTATATCTCTTGCAGTATTCTCACAAATGCTAAGTTAAAACAGCGGCCAAATGACCCAACTTTTCTCTCTGTAGTGAGCAAGGTGTATAGTGTTTAAATGAGGACCATGCTACCCCAGCATCTCTTCCCCAGTGCCTTGGCTCTGTTGACAGCCCTGCAGCATAGACACATTTAAATGGTGTCAGAGATGGGGCCAGAGTGAGTGGTGTGTTTTTATAAAGCAAAGTTCCTAACCATCCATTGGTGATGTGCTCGTGCATCCACAGTGAGAACAGTTCCCTTTATTTCTCCACAAGCGATGATGGCACCATCTGCAAAGTGTTTTGTTAGTAAATGAAAAATAATGAACTGTTTTGTCATGGTGGGAGTTTTTTCCTCCTGTTTGTCTATATCTAGGGATTTAGCTTCATTGCGAAGGTAGTGACCTAGTTTTGTGCCTGGTGTGGTAACCTATGGGGATTGGTTCTGTTCCTGGAAGGAGATATGCTGGAACCAGCCCAAGTCAAGCTATTGATGTTGGGTTTATGCTATATGTATGTTTTGTCTCAAGGGTTTTCATGTCAGTGCTTGAAAACCATGCTATGTTGGAGAGATGCCATCTACAACTCCTGAAAGAACCGCTAATGAATGTGCCAGTTGCTTCCCGAAGTGGTGCAAGAGCACCCGTCCCACCTGTGTAAACAGAGACCGTGCTCTTACCAAAGGTCTCTGGTAGTATACAGCACTCACTGCAGAAAACAGGCTTTTTCACCTGCTTGGATAGTGAATGGACCTGGGCTGGGTGTTGGCTTCCAGGTTTTGGATGCTGTTTCTTTCCAGGCTAGCACACTCTCAACTCACCCAAGTTACATATTTGTCAGTGTGTGATGGTGATAAGTTTCCCTTTCTGGCTTACCTGCAGCGAGAATAGTAATGCATTGACATCAAGTTTGAAATCATACCAGAGTGCTTTTATTGACACTCACCTGGATGCCCTTAGAGCTAAACCATGTTTTTCCAGGACTTCAAATGGAGCAATTTTAATCTGTTCTGATTTGATAAAATGGTCTGGTTTCCATTCATTGGAACTCTTTATTCCAGCCCTGGTCTTTGTTTTTCCAACCTTTCTTTCTGCTTTGCCAGCAGTTCAGACCTAGCACTAGTAGGGAACCTGTCCAGAAAAAGCAGAAGAGAGCAAGAAATCAGCACTTCACTGAAGTGAACAGATAGCTGTTCTGTCAGGTTTTAAGGCAGCAGAGAATTGCACCCTTGCAAGAGCTGACCTGCAGGTGAGAGCAGCTTAGTTCTGGGAGCAGTGGGTGAGGACCACTGGGGATGGCTCTGTTACAAGTGGAGGGTATCTACTCAGAGGTAGTTAAATGGCTTTCTGGAAAAAAATGATAAAACTGAAATCCTATTTTTCTATTAAAAATAGGTCAACATTACCTCACTGTGTCAACATGGTCAATATTTTCTTAATCCTAACATATTCTAAAAGTCACCTCTTGTTTCAATCACACAAAAAAAAATAATTTTCATGGGTATCCACTCACATCTTTGGCATACTGAAGTTTCCTGTGGGTCCTGGCTCATGCTTGCTGGAGGATAGCTAGGTGTTGGATACTTCTGGTTCCTTCATGGGGTCTGATGATAAATTTGATGCACATGCAAGCAAGAGATTCCCATACCACTCCTATCCAAAAAGTTTCACAGACGTCAGGTTGGGAATAGAGCTGTGCTTTGTTCCTCCTGTGCTGTTCAGTCATCCAGCGTGTTTTTCTGGTTGAATTCTTTTTAAGTGCTGTTGAGGGATTCTGTGGCCATGTTATGTAAAAGAGCTTTAAAGAGCAATCTGTTCCTCTTACTTAAACTTCCCCCAACCACCATACTGGTGCTGATTTTGTGGCCATAGTGTTTCCCCTTTAGAAATGGTGATTTAGTGACATAGTTAAAACACAGGCAATAAATTTTCAAAATCTCTGGGATAGTGCCTAGCCTTTATCAAGGGGACCTCAAAGATCATTGAGTTCCAGCCCCCCTGCACGTGAGTTCTGTGTTTCAGTGGCTTATGTAGTCTGTGACTCTACTGGGATGAACTGGAAGATGGAAGCACGAAGATGGAACTATTCAGTGGCCACAACTGGGAGCTCTGGTGATTTTTGTATGTGCATGTGTGTGTAGGAAGAATGGGATGACATATCTAAGGCATTGCTCCCTGGAAAATGTTGCTACAGGATGACTTTTCATTTGGTTGGAGATGTAGGCAGTGAGGCAGCATATGTGAAAATTAATTTTTTTTTCTCATTTCTGGCATACAAACAGGGAAAGTCAGTATAAGAATGCCTGGGTGCCTGTAATCCCTGCTATCTGATTTGACTGTGTCTTTACTTCCAGTGAGGGAACACCTTCCTCTCCTGCTCTATAAAATATTATCTAACACATATGGGTAGCTCTCAGCAGTCTCTCATTTGAATTTCCCCACCAGTTTACGGGTCTAGCTTTCTGTCTCTGCTGTAGCCCAACACAAACTCTCTGGTTCATGGGTAGTTTAAGCAATAGAGTAGTAAAATCCTTAGTTTCTGTGCCTAGCTTCTGGTAAAGTATGTTGGGACCTTGCCCCACCCCACTTAATAGGATTTCTGATATGAATACAAAATCTGCGAGCTTAAAACTCATGCTCTGAAGGACAACTCTCTGAGCAAAAGGATTGCTTGGGAAGCGAGCACCTTGTTTCTTGCTGCCTTGTTGATGCTGGGGAACTCAAGGACTCGCAGCCCAAGTCCATGCTCTGTGTTGGGGCTGTTGGGAGGTTTCAGACATTCGTTGCTTATCTGAAGAAGGTCCTGAGCAAGCATGTGTCTTAGAGTGCTGAAGGAGCTGATCTCCTAATTGTTCTGTGAGGTGAGGGAAGTTCTGTCGGAATCAAGGACTGGCAGATGGTGGATTAAAGAGCAGAGGCTGTTAGGGAGACCTACAAGACTGGCCTGCTCACCAAGAGTCAATCGGGCAGGGAGCTAACTACCTCAAAGAGCATAGTTCTGACTCTGCAAATCCTGTGATGAGAACAAAGGATGTACCTGCTTCTGGTGACTTTGCTAATTCATTGCCACAATCTCCTCTGCTCAAATGTTGGCAGATTCCACTATACTGCTGACCTGTAGCAATGGCTGTTTTGTGACTGTTTTCAGTGGGTATAATTGCTAGTTCCATCCTCCATTTTCAGAAGTCAGTGTCAACTAAGACAGTGGTTCCACCTCTTAAATTGATGAAGGGCTGTCTAGCCACCATTACGTTTAAAAGCAGCACTGCTAAATGATGGGTTGTGATTCTGGGAGGAGATTGCACCTTCCAAGGATGCAGTGATGTGCAGAACTGGAGGAGAGCAAAGTTCATAGTCATTTTAGTAATTCTGTTAGTGAACTTCATCTGCCTGCAAAGATGTCTTCTGCTGTTAATCATTAGGTCATTAACCTTAAGAGAACTTATTGGTCTGCCAGAGGAAAATGTGTCGCTGCATTTCTACCTGTAAACTCAGAAGTCCACAGCTTGTCGACATTTAGCGAGGTGACATCATATTTGGGAAGAACAGGTAGACAGTGTGTCAAAATGATTGTGGATGTAGGAGTACTGGCTCTCTTGCGGTGAGCACACCACTTTTAGTACTCTGCTCTTCTGCAGCCATGAGATTCGTTCATTTAATCTGAAGCATCTTGAGGGAAATGAATGCAGGCAAGTTCAGATCAATTATCGCACCGAGAAAAGAAAAAGCTTGCGTTTCTGTGGGCAATCTGTGTGCACTGTAAAGTCAAGCTGTGCATGAGAATATGTTGCCACAAAGGAAGGTAGTATGCTCTAATTAGCAGTCACAAAAATGAAATACCAAGGTGTTATTTCAGTGACTGAGAGCCAGACACGTACAGATTGTGATATATGAATGTTATGTAGATGCACTGTACATGGAGATGCTTTTTCCCAGGAGGATACCGCATAGTATTAGGCACTCAGCACATACAACTGTACTTTTTTTTATTGGGTTCATATAAATTAAGCTTGAAAGGGGCTTTAAATGCAGTGCTATTTCTGTAGGTGTGTATCACAAGTACAGTTGGATGGGAACTTTCCAATAACACTTCTCCCCACCCCTCCCTCCCCAGGAGAAGGAGTTTGTTGGAAAATGTCAGTTATGTCAAAACCAAAATGTTTGAGGAAACCTGGCTGTTTGACAACCTATTGCTGACATATTTGTGAGTTTCTGGTAGAGAACTGTCTGGTTTCTTGTTGCTGTATTGGATGCTGGGAAGCTGAAGGACTTGCAGTTCAAGCACAGGCTTTGCATGTGGGTTGCAGCAAGGTCTGGGGGCTCAGGACCTGGGGGCACCCTCATAGGGGCTCTAGAAATGGGCAGTTCTGGGCCCCTTGGCTTCAGTGTGAGAGGGCTTGTTTGAGGCAAAGTGCCTCAAACTAATGCCCCTATTGAAGGTTTTGCCCTTCTCTGTGTAGGGCACCCTCTGATGACTCTCAAGGACTTCTTGTGAAGTTCAACAGAGTAAGAAAACATATAGAAAATCCTCCAGAGCTGAGAGCAATCAACTGTTCTGTTTCATTCAGGAAAAAAAGAAACCCAACAAAAAATAAAAAAAAAAAAAACTGGTTTGGTTTCTCTACTTTTATTTTCCTTCCACAATGTTCTTAATTCTAGATATTTCTAAACTACTTGTTGTTGTTCTAATTCAGAACAAATCCTTTCATAAAATATCTGAATTTCCCATAGGAAGGAAATCCAGAGGTTTTCCCATCTGTGTGCAATGGCTTTACTGCTTGCAGAGATAATAAGGCTTCAGCATGCTACTAGCTGGGCCTTTGCTCTTTAAGTACCATTTCTGGATCCACTGGTGAGATGAACAAGAAACATCAGTGTCCCTGCTTTTACTTAAATCACAGAGCACGCTGGTGGTTTTTTTTTTTTGTTTATAACTGCATCCTGTTACTGTTTCATGTGTATTTCTTGATGCATGTGCTAACCTCATTTGGCATCGCTATTCCATCATAGGGGTGTCTAGCTCCTACCTTTTTTATTAAACCATTTCTTGAATTAGAGTTGATACAGGAAAAAATTAAAAAGCAGAACATACACTAAATCCTTTCATCGCATTAGACCCTGTCTAGCTGATTTCCCATGGCCTGCCAGGTCTAGTACTTAACGCTTTTAAATATTATTCTGGGCTGAGCTGACAGCAAACCTTTAGTTAAGGTGTTACATGTAAGGCACTGAGTAGTATCTCTTCTGCATTGAAACTCCTCTGTATTTGCAAGATACTTGATCTCTGTTGCTCCTCATCTGGAGTGTGTTATTCTGGATTCTTTGTCATGGGAATGGCTGCTGAACAGAGCTTGTGTTTGTGAATGAGAAACAAATTGGCCAATCCACTCTATTTTAAAATTTGAAAACCAAAGCAACTTCTCAACATTTGTGAAGGTCAGAAATATTTCCAAACTGTATATACTTTGTGCAAGAGAATAGGATAATGCTTTGAAATATTAGTCCTGCTTTTACTCGGTTGGCAACCTTAAGAGGTAAATAGATAAGTTGGATTCACTAAGGAGACATGTCTATAGCAGTTGATAATACTGTGTATCTGTTGTCTGAAACTGATAAGACTTCGAAGTTGTAATTATCAGTAGATAACTGTTTCAAGGGCCACTAATCCATGTAATCCAGAAAGAACCATGGAACCAAAATTCATTCATCAAATATTCATTTAGCCTCTAGTTGAAGGTCATGGTGCTGAAAAATTGGGTCCCCCTTAGGTAAGGGGCTTTGAGTTCAGTAGTGTGGAAGCATATTTCTGATTCATATTTCTGCAAAAATGGATGAAACAGCTCAACCAAACCTGTTGGACTACTACTGCTATTAAGGGACCATAGTGATGTGGGTTTGTGTAAGGCCAAGCCTTGCATGGCATTTCATCAACAGTGCTGGCTATCATAGGGTAGTGTTGGGGAGAAGTTTCTCTCTGGTGGACAGATCCTTGATGTGAGCAGTAAGAAACAGTTACCCTGATTCCTGCTGGGTACAGTGAAAAACATAATAGATCAAATCATCGAAACCTATTTCTAGTTATGTGAGGCAGGAGGAGATGGCACTGAGTAATGTCAGCTTTCAAGTAAGGCATCTAGCACATCAGAGCCAGCTAACATGTTTATTAACCTTCTGATAGGTTTGGAGCAGACATGCACACAAAAACCGGTGTAGGATTCATGCTCAGTAAAGGAAAAAATGCTAAAACGGATGCTGGTAAGCTCTACTAATAGTTCTAAAGCATCAGTGTCAGACATACTCAGCTGAGTGTAAAAGGCTTCAAAATACGAACTCCCTAGAAGTCAGGTAGTAAGCACAGTTCATTTCTGACAGGCTTGCAAAATCCTTCAATCCTGGAAAAAATGAGAAGGCTGCCAGCACAGTAGTTTCCTGTGAGACTTCTGTTGCTGCCATCCACTTCTCCAAAGGCTAAACTTTCATTTAAATGGAACCACAAACTTCTCAGCCCAAGCAAGGAAACCCTTCTGAGCATGAATCTTGGCAACTGCTTGACAGCATACAGTCAGGTTTCTAGATCACAGAATTGTAGGGGTTGGAAGGGACCTCAAGAGATCAGAGAACAGGTCTCACAGGTAGGTGTCCAGACAGGTCTTGAATATCTCCAGAGAAGGAGACTCCACAACACCCCTGGGCAGCCTGAAACTGACAATTTTGGAAGCAGGATGCTCTCTGACAGAAGGTGTGATCTTCAGATCAAGATGGTCAGAGGCTGGGCAAAGGTGGAGGAGCGACACCTACCTCTCCCAGCCAAAGCACAGTGATCAGAAAGGATTCCCCAGAATAAATCTCTGCTCCAAATGTTACAATGATTCATTGAGCACATGGAGCTGAGAGAATACTCTGGCATTAGTGGAATGTCATACTTGGACAAAACCTGCCTGTTATGTGTCACGAGATGTAAAAAATAAAAAAAACCCCATGCAATTGTTAAAGAAATTGTGTGGTCACACAGTGTGACACCTGCTTGTACATAAACTAGGGGCTGCTTTCCTCCCTTTATACTTTCCTCTTCTTGCTTTGCAGATTATGCAGATGAAGAGAAACATGTGTTGCTCTCTTCAAGTCCTTAAAAACACTAACATTTCTTCCACGTGGCATGTGGCTTTTTACTCCTTTCTTCACAGCAGGTCTATCAATCACTGCATTTTCCTATGGAACTGTGTGTCCACAACCCTCCATCCCTCTTCTGTTCACAATTACTTGCTGTGCTTAAGTACCAGCTTTTCACTTACATTTTGCTAAGCATTCTGCCTACTGGCGGGAGGATTAGAATAATTTATCATTTTTAAATGTGGTAGGGGTGTGTGTGACTTGTAGTCATTCACAACATGCATTGGAGAGGGATGAAATGAAACATAAGTGGTGCAGTTTTTCTCTGCTCTGTGAACCCTCTGAAGCATTGGGAACAATGGGAATGAGCTCTTGCCAGGTGTGGATTGTTTAACCAGAACAAGTGCATTATTTCAGAGAACAAAAGATCTTAATATACAAGGTACTTCATTTTTTCCATCTCAAAACCAGCAGGTGGGTGTTCGCCCTGTGGTGATTTCTCTTTGTCTTTTGTGTTTGCTGTGAGGGCTTAAAAAATGATTCAGCACTGTACGTGTGTGTGATGTTTCCTAAGGCCCTGTCCTTTTTTAGTGTCTCAGGATTCAGTGTATTTCCTAGTCACTCTCTGTGGGGCTTGTACCCCTCTTCTGCACTTGGCATCCGTGTCGAGAAGGAGCTGCCTTCCAGTAGACCTTGCAGCTCAGCTCACTTGCTGCTGCGAGGCCCTAACTTTAGTGAGTATTTGAGCTGCAGCACTGAGTGTCTCAGTCTTGAATGTTCCCCTGTCCAGTCAAGTGATTTGAAGTCTGTATCTTCAGACACTCCTGCTTAAAACAGCCAAAAAGTAATAATGGCTGAGACAGAGGAGCCTCTCTCATTCTGTTGTCTTTGGCAGTCTTATTTCATTTTTATTTCACGTGTGTATCTTGTGCCAAAGTGTGCACCCCATGTAGCTTTGCCAGGTAGGAACTTAATAGTCAAGATGATGAATATATGGGCAAAGCCAAGAATTGCCAAGTGGGCTGACCTTAAGACAACAGTAGGTTATGCTGAAGGTGAGAACTAAAGATTAAGAGAAACTGAAAGATGGACTGATCTTGTTTAATACTTTTAATAATGGAACAGGTAGATGAGAGTGCACATATAAAATCGATCCGAAATTTAGAAGACCAAAACACACAGGAAAACAAGAGGACTCCTAAGGACTGAACTAACAAGGTGAGCACAAATACCACAGTGTGCAGGGCAAGCCTGTACTGTTAGGGATGAAGAATAATAGTTTCTATATACTGTTGGAAGCCTATGTTTGAAAAGGAAAAAGGAGAAGCATGGCATAAATATATTCATTGATCCGAAGATGGCTGTCACTGTGAGAGAGATTAATGTGAACCTAAAATGTCAGGCAATATTTTTATGGAGATAGGGCAATGCAGAAGCTCCTGAGTTAACTTTATCTTAAACAGCGTGAATAATTCTACTAATTTGTGTTCAGAAAGGTTTAATTCACACTGGAAAAGGTACAGAAAAAGGCTACTAGGACTCCAGGAGAGCAAAAAACCTGTCTTATAAGTGGAGACTAAGCAAATTCAGCTGGCTGGCTTTGGCAAAATAGTTGTTCTGTAAAGCGTATGCTGTGGGGTAATATCAGAGGCTGTGTGCAGAACCAGTTCTGTAAAAAAAAAAAAAAATCAGGATCTGATGACTGATGCCTAGAATTTAAAAGAAAAACCTGGAAGTATAGTAGTAGTGTAGGCATAGCAATACCAAAAATCGTGAATGAGAGAGTGCCTGATCTGTTTGAGAAGATTTTTGTAATGGGGTCAGATGCTGTAGCCCATACTTCCGATCTTGGCATTATTAAAAGACAGGAAAGCTCATGGGATTTATTTTTAAATGATTTCAAAGTTACTGAGTTGTTATGTAGTCTATAAGCCCTTAGGTTCATGAGAAGTCTTTGAAATAATGTATTGTGCTTTGGAGTGAGGTTGGAATAGCTTTTAATCAGATTGCTTTTGGCTGTCACTGAAGACTTGCATGCTCAGATCTTAATCTAAAATTCTATTGTGCTGGGATTAATAGTCAGATCATCTTTGAAATCTGTTAGTGTAAGTCCTCTGATGTCAGTGGAGTTATTTTGATTTCCAATGGCCCAGTAGCGTAAAGTAATGAGGATTAATGGGTTTTATATTAAAGAAAATAATATAGCACAGGGAACCCTTGGCTATCTAGAGGATTATTATTAAAGTGCAAATTAAAAAATACATATCAACCTATGTTTATAAAACTTCATGCTATATAGACAATCCTTAAGCTTTTGGAAGTCTGGATTTTTAAGTTCTCATGCTTGTTCTAAGAGGCTGTTGGCAAGAACATCAATATCACACAAGTCTAGAAAAGAAAGCAATGAGCAAGATGGGGAAGGAATGGACCACGTAGATCACATCTTACTTCCAGTTATGTGTACCCTGTTTTCATGGAACAAATTGCTTGGAAAGAAGTCACCTTTGGTATGATATCCCATAACAGTGACATTTCAAATCTAAGATCTTTAGACATGAAGATAATCTATTTTGGGTTTTTTTTTCTGATCTTCAGAAAGTCCTCTAGAAAAATAAAGCCAGGAGACTCTATTCTGAAGTAGTGTCTGGGTGTAACACAAAACTGGAATTGCACAAAATCACAGAATCATGGAGGTTGGAAGGGATCGCTATAGAGCAGGCTGTTCAGAGGAATGCCTGGTTGTGTCTTGGATGGTGGAGACTCCATAACATCTTTAAGCAACTCATTCCAGGATCTGGCCATTCTCACAGTAAAAGAATTGATTGGATATTTTTTTCCTGGTGTTTAATAGTAACATGTGTTCACTTTGTGTCCGTTTTTTTCCCTTTTACTGGGCACCACTGAGAATCATCTGTCTCATCTCCTTTATAAATACCTGTTGGAGGAATATGCACACAGATAAAATTCCCCCTGAGCCTTCTCCAGAATGAACAACTCCAGCTGTTCCAGCCTGTCCTTACATGAAAGATGCTGCAGTTCCATAATAAGTTCTGTGGCCCTTCCCTGGACTTGCTCTTCCTCAGGGATCAAGGTTAGAGTGACTGGCATGTAGATTCATGGCTGTTCTTCCTTACCCTTCTTGAAGATAAGATTTGCATTCTTCCAATCCTCAGAAAATTCCCCTGATCACTATGACCTTTCAAACATAATTGCAAGTGGCCTCTCAGTGACACTGGCAAGCTCCCTCAGTGCTTGAGAGTGCATTCCATCAGGTCCCACAGACTTGTATACATTCTGCTTGTTTAAATATTTCCTGTACTGACAATAAGGCTCCATTTCAACAGTAAGAAATAAAGCATCAAGTAAGCTGTTGTCCTTGCAGTGTGTTGACCTCGCAGCAGTGTCTCTCTGTAGCTGTACTGATGTTGTACAGCAGTAAGCAGGAAGCCATGGTGTTCCTTGAATAAGGGAGTTTCCCAATGCAAACAAGGATTGGATGTTTCTTAGTGCCCGTGCATTGGAGAGCATTCTGTGAGTAACTCCATAGCAAGGTATTAGCTATGCTTGAAAAACTAAAGGAATTGATCAGTTGAGATATAAATGTGATGAATAAGGGAATGGGACAATGTGAAAGCAAAACACTAAGTGGAATGCTTTCTCACATGCTCTTTTAGCACTTTAAATGTCTGGATATAGTCTGCCATAATCGCCATCTAAACTCTTTCACTCAACCGCGTGTCTTTCCTTCAGGAGAGCCTTTTGATGCCACTCTGGGTTTTTTACTGTCTTTCATTCTTTTAATCTATTATAACTGGAGATGAAATCCAGTACTTGTGAAGGCTGCCTGTTGTAGGCAACCCTTTGAGAATGCTAGCTGCAGCCTCACAGCTCACCAGACTTTGACCTGACATGGCTTTTTTTCCTTCTGCAACTTCTGCTTATTTCTAAATCACACTTTTATGCTGAGGTCTCTGCATGCTTGCTCTGTTTATCTATTGTTTGATTCAGCATATGTATTTTTTTGGATCAATACTTGAAACAACCCTGTCAGACTGCTGTCTTACGTACTTTGTAACTGCAGTGGATGGTCAGCAGAGTCTCAAGAGGAAAATAAATGAACTTGTGTAGGTTTGGGGAGGTGATTCTTGATGTAATTTGCCATTTGTTTTAATCGCTTATTCTGACTCACTGTGTAGTGTAGCTGGAAAAAGTAACACCAGAAGTAGCAGAAATCTCTAGCAGCCATAGCTAAGGCCCTGTGTGGTGATTCATGGCATCTGGAGCTCACCCATCTTTCTGTGAGCCCAAGCTATGATTATTGCAAGAAGCCCTAGGTCCCAGTAGGTCAGTGTCTAGTACTTCTTATGAATAGGAGTTTGGTATGGCCAGGCTGCTCTAAGCTCTGAACCTGAGGGTGGGCAAGACCTCTTTTGCAGTACCTTTTGAGTGGATGTGGGGTGCCTTCTATAGAAGGTGAGGATGTCATTTTTGGGACTCCTATATAAAACCTAGAATTGCTGAAGCACAATGCCCTCCTTTAGCTTCTGCATTTGTCCTCTCAGACTATCAGTCAGGCTTTGTCCCATAGGCAAATCAAGATGAATGGTGGAATCCAGTTCACTAACAATAATAATGGGAGATGAAAGAAAGAAGAAAATACGCTACCTCCAGTTTAGGTATTAGCACCCTTCTGTTAAGTATGGGAAAACATGTGGCACAGATTACTTTCTCAAAAGTTGTGTGCAATTCATTGTGCTGATGTCTCAGCATCTTACAAAGATAAAATTTTTTGTATGTTTTATCTTTGAGAGAAATCCCTTGCAGGCTGTATAAATCAGTTTCAGACTGTAAGGTTTTGTATCCTGATGTTTTTGTCTCCTGGATGCTGCTTTGCTGTTTTCCTCTGTATCTTAGTTGTGAAAGCTCTTTTTCTACTTTAATCTTGCAATGATCTTTCGTCATTACCCAATTTCAGAAGAGTTGAGCAGCTTTTTGGATGCATGCCCACTCTGCCCGCTGGCACCGGTGGAGAGTGTCACGGTGTGCCCTCAGATGCTGCTCAGACCTCTCCTGTGATCAGCCGTGTCCTCTTGTTTCTCTCCCTTGCACCTCTGGTTTGTAGCTCATAGCTCCATCAATATGAGCCAGCAGGATAAATTTAGGTTTCTGCTACTCTCATGGAAATAAACAGATACAAATTAATTGTCACTGACACTTTGCCTGAGAGTCTGTGGTCTCTGGTTTTACTGTAGAGGATGTAGTCGTTACCTTCACTTTTCTTTCATGCTATATTTCAATAGACTCCTTGTCTACATCATTACAGAGCTAATGCAGCTGACTTGTACTCTAAACAATCCCTGGGTTTGGGGAGATATTTCCAATATTTAATAACCAGTTTGTCAGCTGTGTTAATTGTGATGTGACACTGCAAGCAAATACTAAGCAGTGTGGTGGTTTGACCGCAGCAACAATTAGCTCTGAAGTGACTTTCCACTATAGGCGGTCACTTCATAAAGTATTTATGAAATTGAAATGTTTCTGTTAATAAAACACAACTGTAGCTTCTCAGGGAAAGATTGATGTGTAAGTGCTTTGCTTCCTGTATGATTTAATGTGCTCACTGGCTGGTAATGACTCTGACACAAAGACTAAAACAAGGAAAAAATAAGAAATGATGGAAGCAGTAGTTCTGAGCTCAGTGATGCCTCTTAAGAGAAGAGCAAGCAATAATTCCCACTCCAGTGTAATTCCCATCAACTGATTCCTAGCGAGATGCAATCCCATGAGCTAATGGCCCTGCTGCTTTGGCAGCTGGATGCATGCTGTTTCTGTGAACCCAGCTGCACCCTGGGTTTGTGTTCCTGTGTGAGAGGCCAACAGCCAGCACCCTGTATTCACAAACCCATGCATTTAATAGTAAGGCCTGTCCCTGGAATCACAGACACCATTTAATGGGCGAAGCCCAGAATTCCCATTATAGTTCAAGCAGTTGTGCACTGCTTGCTGGCAAAGGCAGAAGAATGCCTGCAGCAAATGAAGCTACCTTTGGATTAATACTGAGATGTTGGGGTCACTTCATGCCTAGCATTCAGTGTTTGGCAAGTGTAGGGGTTTTTAATGAATGCAAGCAGTAGAAGAGACTGGAGCTGTTGGCAGGCCCCATGTTATGATGAGGTATGGCAGTTAAAGGGGCTGAGAGCAGCCAAGGGGCACAAGTCCCAACTGGTGGTTTGACACAGAGACCAGTAGAGAAAGAGAAGTAGTGTCATGAAGGGAGTGGTTCACAAAGACCTGGGCAACTGGGACCTTCCCTAGTGGAAGAAGCTCTCGGTTTCCCTGGACTAATTAAAAGTGCTGCTGCCTAACCTGGAGGAAGAGAATGTCTTTTTCTTTCTTCAAAGCCTGAGTTTCTCTGTGTTGAGTTTTTTACTTGAATCTGGCCGAGAGCCTGCGGTGACAACGGCAGGCAGTGCATAGATTGCCAGGGAGCAAAGCTGGTTTATACAAAACCACAATGGGGTGAGCTGGCTTTAACAAAAATGAGCTCAAACAGTGCAATAGTGCACTCCAACAGCTTCCACCTTCCTGCTGCTTCGAAGAGAGAAAAAACTAATGAATCTGCAGCTGCATGATCAGCACTGGGCCGTGATCAGGTGGGGATGCCTGGCTGAACTTTGATCAACAGGCTTTTTGCCTGCAATGTGCCTGCTGCACAGCTAAGCGCGTGCCTAACTAGGGAGCTGTGTGACTTTAGTTATGCTTCGCTGTCATCTGTAAGAGTGTTTATCCTTCACCTGGGAGACCTTGTCACTACCTATAATTACCTGAAAGGAGGTTGTAGAGACCTGGGTGATGGTCTCTTGTGCCAAGGGACAGATGATAGGATAAGGGAAGATGGCCTCAAGTTGCACCAGGGCAGGTTCAGATTAGATGTTAGGAAGAAGTTCTTAACTGAAAGAATTGTTGGGATGTGGAACAGGCTGCCCAGGGAAGTGGTTGAGTCACCATCCCTGGTTGCATTTAAAAGTTAGATAGATGAGGTGCTTAGGTATGTGGTTTAGGAGTGGATGGGTTCAGTTGGACTTGATTTTGATGGTCTTTTCCAACCTAGTTATCCTGTGAGAAGTGCCAGGCAAGATGCTAGTCTTCTTACTCAAAAAGCAGTGTAGCCACTCAACCAGGAGGAAACAAGAGATGGGGGAGAAAAAAGAGCACAAAGAAAAACCCAAACCAACAACCGAACTGGTTACAGCAGTAAAACATCAGGTGGATGGGCTTGTCCTCTTAGGAAGTTTACAGGGCTGAATATGGACAAGCAAGAAGCATTTCACCGGGCAGAATGTTGCTGTTCAGTCAGGATCATCTCAGTTGTCTGACTTAATTACAAATACTTCCTTATGGAAAACAGCAGTACCCAAAAAGATGAAAATTGGTTTCATATTAGTGCATTTTTGGTAGTCTGATGATATGATTTGATAAATAGTTCCAATATTTCTTGAAACACCAAAGCTATAGAAAGTGCTGAATGCAAAGCAGAGGTCTTGAAAGTCATTTACATTTTTTCTTTCTAAAGATAAGCAAGTAAATGAAATGAGAATTCAACCTGCATTGTGGTTTGTTTTTTGTTTGTGTTTTTTTCCTTTTAGCTTTAGGTAAATTCTGCCAGAAGTTCAGTTCTCTATTTGCAAACACTGCATAATAAACATAAATTTACTGCTGTTAAGAATAATAATGTGATGCTAATGATTCTGAAAAGCAAGAGGGGAATAAAAGAACCATCTGAAGAAAAGGAACGGGTAATTAGGCAAAGCAGGGAGATGAAAAGGTAGATAAGTACCTAAGAAAATTACATAGTAAAGGTGATTAAGAATAAAGGAATAGAAACTGTACACTTTATGTTAGAACAGAAACTGCTGACAAGGATGAGCCATGAAAGATGAACCCAAACTATGTGTTAAGTATTTGAAATGTAGCTATCCCCTAGCTCATCTGATGAGACAATCCACTGCTTTCAAAATAACTGGAGTGAGACCTTGCATTATACCCAAGAGCGCTGGCCACAAATAAGAGAAGAGCAAGCATGAAGTTTTGCTTTCCATAACTGGTGTAGAGACCTTTGCTGTCCTGACAAGTGTCCAGCTCTCACAGCTCCTCCCTCCCACCTCTCTTTTGCACTGCTGTCTCACAGGAGATCCTTTATCTGCTGTTCATTGATGCTCAGCCATGGGGTTTTGCTTGTAGCCCATTTCCTGCAATGCAGTTGGCCAAGAAGGTTTCTATCTCCTCTTGGATGGACTCCCAGTAAGTGGCAGTTTAAGGGATGGCACCCAGTTTGACACACCTAGGCTCAAAATACAAAGCTTTTTCATATGTGTGAGAGAGAATGGTTCCTCTGAACTTCCTCTGCAATTGCTGACAATTGCAAGACGTTAATAGTCCCAATGGATCAGTACAGTGGAAGGAAATTTCCTAATAGGCAGTGACCAGTAGATCACATAAATTAATTATGACTTTGAGTGAATGTTTTCTCTTACTTTCCTCTGCATCACTTTTTCCCTGTTGCCTTTAATGGAATGACCTTATTTCTGTTTCCCGGGACTATGACTGGAAGGGTGCAGGCAAATCTATTATATTATGTTTATATTGTAGGGATGTTAGCAGAAAGTGATGTTGATATTGTATATGGGGGAGTGTGCTGGGGGAAATGTCAGAAAGTAATCAAACATTAAAAAAGCTGTTAATTCACTTTATTAGT
This sequence comes from Heliornis fulica, assembly GCA_013399135.1. NCBI lineage: Eukaryota > Metazoa > Chordata > Aves > Gruiformes > Heliornithidae > Heliornis > Heliornis fulica. Next base: position 775,587 of record VXBZ01002448.1, on the reverse strand, counting down.
GACTATAAAATGGAATAGTGCAAAAGTTTAATTTTAATGCTCTTCTGTGGTCAGCAATAAAAAATGGATTACTTTCCATTTGCAAGAAGTGAGAGTGGGATACACTTTCAATAGTTTGTTACACATCTGTGAAGTGAGAACAAGCTCCCTTCATTGTAATGAGTTGCTACAGAGATGTTGCTGAGGAACAACAGTTTGTATTGCCAGTGAATGCCTCTGATTGAAGAAGGCTTAAATCAGAAGTTACATCTTGAAAGGAACAGTAAAATTGCAGGAGTTCAGCTTTTCCCTGGGAAAAGCTCTGTCTCAGCTGCCGGGAGCGGTGATGGGAAGCTCTGACTCCTCGAGTGGATTGCTGTTGTGTGCAGTTACAGGGACTGCCAGATTTTCCTGCCGAGGATGGAGTATCTGTGCAAGTAGAGTCATTCAGAAGTTACCAGATAGAGAGGTGCTGAGAGCAAGCAAAATACGTAGCAGAGCCTTGCAGCAGAACAGTTTCATGGGGAAAAATCTCTTTTTTTGCTAATGATGGTGGTGTATCTTTTTTCAGGCTTGATTCCTCTGATTGTTCTTCCCTGACTGTCCATCAGCTATACATGCCTTCCAATTTTTTTTGGCAGTAAAACAATTCTGATCAGCCACCTCTTTATATAATAATAATATCTGAGTGTCCTGAACACCCTGAGAGGGAAGGATTAAATAGCCATAAGCGCTCAGATGGAGAGAAACCTGTGAAGCAGACAATAAAACATGAAATCATTAAGCCTTGTAAAAGTCATTAGCAGCTGTGGAAGATGCAAGCTGCAGTGTGTTTTTCCCACCTGTGTGGGGTTAAGGGCACTATGATGTTCATTTAATAAATATCCATTTAATATTTGTTGAGGGTAAAGTGGTAAATATTTTTAAGCTGTACTGTTCACAACTGAATGAGTGCATTCCCCTCTGATAGTGAGAGCTTGACTTTTGCCCGAGCTTAACAGCAAGCACACTTTGTGTGTGTTAATGCTATTTCATTTTAACTCAACCAACTGTTATTATTATTACTCTAACATTTCTAACCAAATGTCACCTGTCCTCCTTTAGCGTGTCATGGTAATGAAAATTTAGTTGATTTAGTGATTATCTGAGTTGATTTAATTATCTTGGGTAAATAATATTGTATGCTAATGTACGGTAATTTATTTCTTTTTAATCTCTTAGACCCCTATATGCTGCAATCTGATTCTTCAAATATTTACTGAAGTGCTTAAATGTAATAAATGTGATAGAATTATTCTTGAGTGACAGGATGCTAGCACCAGCATAAGTTCCTTCTCTGAGCACTTATAGGAAAGATGGAGAAAGTATTCCTACTAGGCTATAGATGCAGGGAAATGATTTCTGAGGTGTTCCCAGGCTCTCGTTCATACTCCCAGTAATTCCTGGACTGTCCCTGCCTTTGCAGTTGAGTGGCCAGGGAAGTTATCTGTGGCATAGCTGGCCTCCCTTCCTCCTACCAGTGTTCCCAAAACTTCCTTTGGGCAGAGAGAAAGGCAGGAGCAGGAGGAGCTGTACTGGCCAAGGGAAAAGTGGTTGGTGATGTGGCAGTGGGAGGAGGTCAGAGGATGCAGTGGGATGAGGGTTTCTTTTGGGAGAGTCGTGGTTGAAGCCAGTGCAGAAGCTCAGCTTCACTTCTGGCTCTGCTGCTCCTCTGAGTGTCTTGACCTCTGTGAACATGATAGAACAGAGTATGTCTCCAACAAAGTACTATCTGAGTCTTATTGCATCTTGCTGCATTTTATTCCTGTTACCCTTTATAAAGAAAATGAAATATTTACTGCTTTAATACATGCAGGCCTTAGGAGTCTCATAAAAATTCTCTATTGATTCATTTCTGTACTAAACTATTATACAAAACTGCTATAAAGATCCATAAAGTTTCTAATTACAGGGAAGATTGTATAGTCTGTGTCTGCATTTTGAATATAGGACTGGAAACTGCATGGGCATCTTGTTATGCAGAGTTGTGCATTTCTTGGATGTGTCCTGAGGCAGACAGTGTATTACAACAGGCCTCAGTTACAGCCTAAGACTGTATTTTGAGCAAAACTATGGTAGATACTGCATGAGATCTGAACATGAGCGAGCAGCTGCTGGGTGATGGGCTCTTCTAAAATTCGGACCACTCCATGTAGGTACTTGTGTGAGCGTCAGGCCTGTTTACAATGCCAGCCCAACTCTGTGGGCTGGATGTCTGAAAATTTGACTTTGGGTATCTCATAGACATGTTGCAAGAGTACTAGGTGATACTTATATTTTGTTTTGCTGCTTCTGAGAATTCTTTACTTGTATGGATGTATTTAATGACTCAGGGAAGTAGTAAGATTTCAGATATGGAGACATTTGAAATGTCCATTTTCCCAAAGAATAGATAAACACTTAGATGCCTTGCAGTCTCTGTAGTGATGCAGTACATGCCACACTTTTTTCTTTCTGTTATTAATGCTGAGCTAAATGCTCATTTTAATGCTAAAATAATAAATCTGATCTACTGTCTACCACAAGTATTAAGCTAACCTAGCGGAGTATACTAATACCCCTCTGAGAATATGCCCATCTAAATCCAGTGTATCACCAAATATTTGTTTCATCATCTTAACAGAAATTATAAATGCTAGGAAAATAGGGCAGGTGGTAAATAATGATTAATTCTTACAATGAATAAAACTACTGGAAAGTAGGACTGGAGAAGTTATTCCTTAAAATCAAGATGTTATATTCTCCCACAGGTATTAACAATATTTAGAAGAAGCCCCAGAGGTGATAGATGATTAAACTCTTGAGAGAGTTTTGTGGTTTGCCAAATGCAGGTAAATACCCAAACTGAAGAACATAAGGAGGATGTGAGACATCCTTAACTGCCAAGGACTGACATGAACAACACTTATAGTGCAATAATATTATCCTTAAGAGACAATCTTTCAAGTCTGTACCATCAGACTGACAACTGACATTGTATGCAGTGGACACCACCTTCTTGGACTTGAAAAATGTATTCTGTAATTTGTACTCCTGAATCTCAAAGTTCATCAGTGGGTGAGATCTGAGAGTGGTCAGCATGCTCAATAATGATGTCCACATAAATCATATCACACTTGGATGTCAGCGCTGGTTGAACATCCTGCTGCTAGCAATAATTCATTGTCGGGCCTGACCTCTGAGAAATGAGCAACATGTGATAAAGGAAGCTAAAAAATTATAACCTGGTGCTTCTGAGGCAAAAGGGAGTTCTTTAATGTGTGTGAAGTGGTCATTCCCAGAAACCAAGCTGTGACAGCTGTAAGCACATATACACTGCTTACAGCTCAGCACTATAATGATGCCTTATTGATATTTATATCACATTTTAAAGCATCAAGGTTCTTCACATTATTTACAACATATATACCTCTCTAGCTCCATCACTTCCAGATATAACTGGATGTGCTGTGGAAACAAAGCCTGGTTTCACATATGCATGCAGGGAAATTAGACTTGCAGTTACCACTTTTTGGGGACTCAGCAGCCAATTCACACTAGCAGATCTTTGTAGCTGCCATATATCCCTATTGTTCTTATATGTGGTTTAATCTGAACTTCTTGAGAGCTGAGACAGGCAGATTTGGGGCAACTGCAGCCTGTGTTCTGTTTTTCAAAATGCTTGCCAAAAGCAGAAGTCAGAACAACCTGAGAACATGTGAGCTTGGGTGGGAAGTTATAACATGGTAATGAATGGAAGTCAGATGTGGGACAGCAGAGGCCACACAATTAAGAGTCATATCAGCCTGTGGTTGGGACCTCAGCAGGGCTTGTGGTGGGAGATCTGGTTGGGTATAGATGGAGCCATAAAAAGCAAAGAAATTAAAGCATCGGGGTATTGTGGTGAATACAAACCTGGATGGGAAGGTGTTTGAGACAGAGGGGAGACAAATGTGGGACAGAAGCATTGAAGGGGCTCAGGTGTGCAGAATGTGGGGAGCTTTGTGGTGTAAACAACAACTGAAAGTCTTCAAAGTATTGACAATAGGATGGAGGTGGACTAAGATGGGAATAGGTTTGGGGCGAGAACTGCGGGGACAAGAGTTCTGCACTGGGACAGCAGAGGAGCTGCAGGCCTTGAGATGTGAGCTCCCGATGTGAGAGGTCTGGGTTCTGTGTGCTCTGAAGTATTGTGGGACATAAGGGTTGAAGGAAAAAAATATTTGTTCCATCTGGACATCTTTAATAGGAAGTAGACTCAGTTCTCCCACCCATCCCTTCCCCACAGCACCTCCCCTGCCTGACACATGGTCAGAGCATGTGAACTCAAGCCCTAGAGCCTCCCTTTAGGTTAGAACTGTGCTATTTCAACATTCAGGCTTTTGTTTGACTTTAAGGGCTATTGTCATATGTAGCCCATCAGGGCAGTATGTAGTTCTTCACATCCACATCTCGTTTTCTCTTGACAACAGAGAAGACAGTTAATTTACCTTACCTTACCTTAGCCTTTGGCTGCCTAAAGCTTTTTGGTGCAGTATATTTATACTGGGAATTGCAAGCTGGACTTACAAAATCATGTTGGGAACTGGAAAGCTTTCTCTTACATCAGTGGGAAAATGTAGGGGTCTTTTTCAGTCCAGATAGCATGTATTTTGAATTGAGAGAGACAAAAGCAAACATTGAAGAAAATCTTCTTTTATATGCAAAGAAAACACAAACCAATTCTTTGTAGCATCTTGCATGTAAAGCACCTGATATGAAACACTGACTGGCAGCTAGAAGACAAATTATGCGGAAAAGTTAATCTATTTTCTCTTCCCTTTCCTGTCACTGTAGACTGAGTCAAAATCCAGCCCCAGACCAGAAACTAGAACAGAGAGTGTCTTGGATGCCCGACTGCCACTGAAAATCACAAATGAAGAGCATTCTAGGTGCTGAAGCTGTCTTGATGCTTGCAGATGTGTGTCATTTCAGCAGTTTTGAGGGTGGTAGTGAATTCTCCTGTATTTAATCCTTGCCAGGCTTCATGGACTGAGAGGCTTTCTTCCTTTTCTCAAAGGATATCAAGACTCCAAGGAAATCTGGTGGCTTGGTCTCAGCACCAAGTATGGGTGACAACAGGGACAAGCAGTATTACTACTTCTGTCCAGCTATTCAGCAGTCAGAGTATTTTCTTAGGATGCAGAAGACCTGGATTCAGTTGGTTTTGTCACATGAGTTTGTAAGTTTGGGCTACTCTGGGCTATATGAGGGCCCTCAAGTTTCTACTCAAGCTGTTCCATTTTGCCTGACACAATTAAATATTAATTGGGCCAAACTGAGAGAATAAATGACTTTTTATAGCCTGGCAACTAGGCCACTCACCCAGGAGAAGAAAATCGCAAGTCCTAGCAATCATTTTACAACTAGAAGCATAAAGCTATATTTAAGTGTATGAGTGTTTGTTAGGTGAGTTTAATTTTTTAAAAAATTAGATGTTTTCTGCTTAAACTTCACTATGCTAAGGCAGATTGGTCCCCAAAAGGGCTTATTTGGATGCCTAATGTAAGGACATATGCATTGATGCTTCTAGCCTCACTAACAAAAGACAAAACCATGACACAACCACCCTACATATTTCAGCTGACTTTGAAGAATCTGAGAACAAAGTTCAGCTTAATCTGATGCTGCAGGAGATGATTCACTTTGGCACTTTTTCAAGAAAATATAGTGAGTTGTTATAAATCCCTGCCTTTAGTTACCCAGATTGAAACAAGAGAGCTGCTATTTCTGGAAGCCTTGTTAGCATTTACATTTCCAGGCAAACCTTTTCTTTCATGAACTTCAACAAACAAAACTCCTATAGTTTCTTAAAAGATTCAAGGCTATGTTTCCTGCTAGTGTAAGTAACCACCTGATGGATTAAGGTGGCCTTTCTGAGGTATGCACTTCTGTCAGGTGTTGGTATAGCCTAACCCACGAGCCACATAATGCACAGAAACGCTTTGTCCTTGTGTAACATCTGTGTCTGGAGATGGGCTTGGGAGGAGTTTGTATGGCATGTGAATGCCTTCTGTCTCGTCTCCCGCGTGTGTGCGATGAAGTAGTGTCGGCTGGCAGGTAGCTGCAGTGTTGAGGGTTATTACAGTGAAACCACATGCCTGTTGAGCACATAATTTTGATTCTTTGTAAGTTGCAAGCACAATCTTTAGCTTTGCAGAGGCTGGGTCCTATGCACTCCTGCACTCCTATACCCTTACTATTTCAGTGTTGTATTGGATGGGTTGTTGCCATTGCATTAGTGACCCAAGGAGTGTGAAGGTGTTAGGAAGTGACTGGCTGGGCATAGCTGGAGAGCAGGCAAGGGGAGACAGACTGCCAGGCATGTAGGGACCTCTGTAGTAGTAAGGATATGTTCCCTGGACACATACCATCTCATCTCATTTTAGGATGTGAGAGAAGGACTGGCCCTGTACGGAGCACCTATATGCTCAACTGTGGGACTGACCAGCCAACAGGGCTTCTTATAGCTTAAATAATTGAACCAGCAATGTTGAATAATAAATGATTTTTAACATTTCATAAAATGTAGCTATTAAACATTAATTTTTTTTTTTACTTTCAATATCTTTCCATCTCCAAAGCATTTTTATTCACTGGTCTGTGCTAAAAGCACAATATCAATTATCTCTTCACTGAAAAATACTTTCAACTCAAAATATATAAAAGCATAGGTTCTCTAGTTATCTGAGGATGCTCATAGTAAATGAAAGTAGATAGTATTTGTTTGTGAAATTAAATGCTACAGTGTCTGCCTGTCATTTCAGTTGGGACAACTGTGATCCTTTAAAAGGAGGGGATCTTGCTCTTCAATCAAGAATTAAGTGGTGTTCACGCATGATGTCTGTGCTTTTTCAAGCATTCTGTAAATGTATTGTGAACTCCAGATTTCTGATAGTAAAAGTAATGCTTAATTCAAGTTTTTCATAGTGTTTGAGAAATGTACAGACCAGAATCAAATGAGACTTTAATTTTATGATTTCTCTTTTACAAAATTTACTACATTTTAATAGAATTAGAGAAGGCCTTTGCAGATGGGCAAAATTACATGACCAGTATTTTTTTCTTTTGCTACAGAGGTTCTTCATTAAAGATTAATGATGAGACATACCTGAATAATTTACATTGCCTTAACTCACTGGGTAGGATAGTCAAGGTAAAAAAAGACCACAGTCATTCAAGCAACAGAAAGAATATGTTCCAGAAAAAGAGCTTTATTAAAGGCAATCTTTGAACAGGAGACTCTGTGTGTCTATGTATCTGCATTTTAATGTTGGCTCATACTTGTCTATACTCTGTAGGTGGTTTCCAGTTTGAAGGTGCTGGACTGATAGTGAAATTATTTGCTGTTTAATAAACTCTGGGGCATTTCCATTCAAGTCAGTGGCGGAGGGGGGGAAGAGCCTTTGGCATTTTGCATCCTTGCCTCGTGTTAAAATGTAGGGTCACAGAGAAACATACTCTTGACCCCAAAGGAGAGAAGCCTGTACATTATCTAAGCTATTCTCACAGTGATTCATGACAATGCAGAGTGCTTACTACAATATGGTTTTCAGGCAGTCATATAATAAAATATACAGCTCATAATTTTCAGTCCTATAAACATAGGTCACTACCTCCTGGGTACTCCCATGGTTTAGGTCTGTGAAAATACTGATGTATATTGTAGATCTGACATAGCCCTTAGTAAGACTTTTTCCAGAGGACAGTCCCTGTCCACAGAGGTGAAAGGCTTTTGAGTGGGATTATCTGTGAAATTGCAACCAAAGGGTGGAAGACAGATTTTAAAACCTTAGAAGAAAGATCACTGCATGGTTTGCAGCTGCCATGGATGTATAGATGATAGTGTACGTGCATGCATGCTTGACCATTGACTTCTTCATAAACCTGGCCATCAAAACACTGGCAGTTGGTGGGTGAAACCAACAACAGAAAATCTAAAATAAACCCCAAAGTGCAATGCTGAAATCTGAAGCTTTAAATTGAGACCTTAGAATTAATCTTTATGATGCCTAATTGCTTGTCAGTCTTAGAGGTATGGAAACAAGACTGGAAACTTCTGTTTCTGCTAAAGTATTGTGATTTGCCTACAAAATGCACTAGTAATGTTTTCACCCACGCTTCCAGGTGTGATCATGTCTACAAAGTATATTTGTCAAATTAGGTATTCGATTTTCAGTGTGAAAACAGCGGCTAGCACAATTTCTTTAAAGCCAGGGAGATCATTAAATAAATGACTTGTCAGCCAGCAATATCAGTGCAGATGTATCTTGCAGTCTTCACTGAAGTGCCTAGGAATAAGCTGACACATTCTGAAAAAAAGAGTGATAGTATTTTAAGATATAGGCTTCTAAATAAAAGAATAACAAACTTTTTTATTGGTGCAGCAGTTTTGTTGTCCAATTCATATTATTAAGTGAATATAGACAGGTGCGGAAGCTACACTGGAGCAGGTTTCTCTTTGCCAAAATTCTAATGTTATTGTGACTATGCCCATAGAAAATATTGCTTCATTGAATGAAGGATAAATTCTGTTTATATTATGTTAGTCCAAGTTTTATCTCTCAGATAATCAAAGCTTATTACAAATATCCTTTGTTAGCTCTATCAGAATAATTATAGATGAAAACAATAACAATTACATTGTAATTTTTCTGAAAAGTAATAACCCAGAACTTTGCCTGACATCTAAATTAAATTATTACAAGAAATGGCAAATTAATTAGTCAGCCCTTCAGGCTTCCTACTCTGAAAAGTTTGAAACAAATTTCTCTTTTGTAAGTTACAGGTACTTCTGAGAGTGATAAAAAATTCACTCCATCGCTCATCTTCTTTAGGTCCTTTCGGCTTTCCAAAAATTTGTTTCTGGATTTCTAGAACATGAAACTCAGATTGTTCATCACACCAGAAAATGGAACTGAATCAGCTAAAATCCCTGTCTCCCCCACATACCCCCAGCATATTAACTTCTGCATCAGCATGTTTTGTGAAGAAGCGCATTGCAGAATCCATAGTGGCTGAAATCGTGCTTTTCTATTGGCTCTTGTGAAATATTCTCCTTTAAAGTGGAAGGTCAAGGCCAATGTCTCTACAACTCAGTACCTGAATAGTGTAAGAAAATATAGCTGGAAAAAAAGAAATCTGGAGAGGGACTGTTTACAAGGGCAGAGAGGGACAGGACAAGGGGGAATGGCTTTAAATTGAAGGAGGGCAGATTGAGATGAGGAAGAAATTCTTTAGTATGGGAGTGGTGAGACCCTGGCACAAGGTGCCCAGAGAAGCTGTTGCTGCCCCTGGATCCCTGGCAGGGTTCACTGCCAAGTTGGAAGGGGCTTTGGGCACCCTATGTATGTCAGGGGGAGGGACTGGATGGGCTTTGCGGTCCCTTCCAACCCGAATCAGTCTTTGATTCCATATTTAGGATATATAGGGCTGAATATACACCTGAGTCTGAAAACCAGTAAGTCTGCGTGCAGCAGAATGCAAGCCATGTGCTTGTGCTCCTTGAGCAGTGTGTGCAGATGCTCTGGGCAGCAGGGTTTGTAGGAGATAGTTTGATCGAGCTGGCCAGCAGGCAAGTCATACAACCTCTTCTGCAGAATGTCACCTCTGGATTCAGAGAAGGCTGCTATGAATGTAGCTATAGGAGATGCTAAGTCCTGGAGCATCTGCTGAACAGGGGCAGCCTCCTGCATGGAGGTAGGTGAGTATTTTGCCATCTCCCTTGTACTGCATGCCTTCAGTTAAGCCACTGTGTTTATTCTGGCACTATTCATCTCTTCCCAAATCCAACTTCCTGCTTTTTCAGAATTGCTGAGCATCCAGAAATTTTCATCTGTTGCAATGGGAGCTGTGGGATAAGTAGTCTGGAAAATCAAGTGATATATTTCTACTTGAAATAGCATCTCAGGAATTAGATTTGAAATGCTTGCCTGAAATCCTTTGTCCTTGAATGTGTCTAAAGCACTCATCAGTTTAGGAACTCATAATTCAGTTGATCAGCACCTATCCTTCTCAGAGCACTGTGTAAATCCTCCAGTGGACTACTCCTCAGTCAGATAGTAGTGGTGTGTAGTGAAGAAAAGTTTATAGAAATTAATTGCAGGGGTTTTATTCATAATTCTCTAACAGGAAAAGGTTTTTGCCAATTCACCTTCTGCACAGACTGGTGCTGGGCAGGCAGCCTGTTGGAGGGCATCTCAAAGCACAGAAGCACGCTCAGCGAGCGGTGGGTCTGGCTGGTGTTCCCAGGGCTTCCCCACTCCTGGCTGTAAGACATCTTGAAAATTGTTACCAAGGTGTGACTTAAGAAAACCTCTCTGAGTGTGATAATCAATGATATGCTTGAGTTTTCATCAATCAAATCTTTCTGTGGTAAAATTTAAGGATTATTTAAATCAGAGAACTAATATTTTCCCAATGGGAAATGTTGTGTCTGTGTTAGTAGCATTCCAATGCTATGGAAGTTCTGAGCTCCATTGAGTTGCAGGAATGTTTCTTGTGCGTTCTCCAGCAAGTTGATTGCAGTTGCTGTAACTGCTGGTTTCTGCAGGCAAAGAGTCAATCTTCTTTCCACTTTCCTACTAACCAAGAAAATTCTCTTCTGTCCACTGCCAGCAGAGAATAGCATTTCTCCCGCTTCCTAGCTTTTCTGGCAGCTGCAGACAAATGACTGTCCTGCTAATAGTGCCTCTGATCTAGAGATCAGTGCTTTAAGCATGTGAAAACAATATTTCTCAATATATGTTGATGGACTCTTATTTTTCAAGTTTATGGAAAGCTTAACTAAGTCAGTTGCTATGCCACTCCTTCCAAAATCTTCTGTAGCTGGTTCCTGTGAAGATGCTAGGATTTGATCATTACCCATAGTGTGCTTTCTCCCCAAGCATTCTTACTGTTATTTTTCCCTTCCACCTTCCTAACACCAAGCACACTGTAGATAAAGATACTTTTTAAATCTCTATTTTCCTGTGATACAGCTATCTTAATATTTTTTTTTCCTACTAGAATAACTGTTAGTATGTATCTAACTTGCAGCACAGTTCTATAGTACCAGAGGTGAAGTAGGCAAGGACATGTTAGGAAGTTCTTCTTAACCATTTAAACCTCAACTTTTCATGCCTAAGGACAGAAACAATTGGGCATTAACCAAACATAAATTCTGGAGAATGGAAGGAAGTTTTCACCATAAACGTGGTGAGTTTTGGGGCAGCTCCCACTACAATTGATGAGGGGACTCGGGTGGGAAGAGACACTTCATGAACAGTACTGCATGCAGTGGTCATCTGGAGAACCGAGCTTGTCATGATGATTTTTGGTGACAATGGCAGCTCTGATCTGCAAAATCTTTGTGGATGGAGAGATACTGTGACAACAGCCTCTTAAAACTGTATTGTTTAGCTGTCTTTGTTAAGCTGTGCTTAACTCCCAGAAAGATTTGGGAGGGGAGGGTGTCTGGCGAGGAGAGAAGGTGACTGTGCTGACAGCTCCTACTGTGGATTCCTGTGTGTATGTGTTTGGGACTGTCTGGGAAGACAACAGGCATGGCTCTAACTTTAGGTGTGCTGGTAGCTTTTTTGAAAGCAGAATCCAAACCCTCTGGAAACCCATTCTATTCTTTAAGTTTATGTAAACACCCAGGAGCTCTGCTCAAGCTTATCAGAAAGACAGACATGTCCTCAAGGGAAAGTGTTGCAGGAGAAAAGGAACACTGAGGACTACAGCAATGAGTGCAGCGAACTCTGCTCTATCCTCCCATGCGTTGTCTCCCTGGAGTACACGATCCCCATCACTGTGGAGTTGAGCGATGTGCAGTGACAGTCTGAGGACTGAGATGTCTTCCCGCGGCAGCAGAATACTCCAGCCCTGTGCATGAATGCTGACAAGGGACACCCTCCCCAAACAGCGCGGGCAGAGCAGTGAGGGGCTTCCTGCAGGGAGTAATCTCTGCAGAGATAAGGGAGCTGGTTGTTAGCGGTAGCTGTGTGATATATAATAGCAAAAAGCATTAACAAACATTTAATTAAAATGAATTTAATGGCTGGATTTAAGCTGTTATTCCAAAAGTAAAATGCCAGTTACCAATGTGTTAAAATGCACAATAATGTCTGCACAAATAAATACGTTCATTGGTCTGATCTGTAACTATAGTAATGTTGTGCATTCAGTAGGATTGTGCTGGGGGCCCCGGCTTTCAACTGCTGTTACAAGAGCTGTCATCTATCACATTTTCTTGTCATGTTCATATTTTTCTATTGTTCACTGCTTTAAGAGGGAGGGGCTTTCTGCTTTTTTTTTTTCCTCTGAGCAACTCTGGGAAGTAGAGAGATGAGGGAAGTAGAAAATTTTAATGTTCTAGTCAATAACCCTTGTTAGGCTAAAAAGACAAATTTCTGGATTTTTCAGTTTTGGAAATTAGACTCTAGAATTTTGATTTATTTATTTATTGCAGGCTATGGGGCTTTGCAGAAATTCTTTTGTGTTTGTTGGTATTGTAGAAATCACTTCGGTAAAACAGGTGTCTTGTCTGTCCGGTCTGGTATCATGTCTCTGAGAGGGGCTAACACTGTGTCAGAAGATATTTATTCTGTATTTTTGATAAAAAGATTTAATTATCAAGGTAGAGAGTAAGTTACATGACTCTTATCTAAGGTCTTTGGAGGGTGTTACCATACAGAAGTTTTAAAGGGAAGACATTGGCATCTTTATGAAATAGTTTATCAGAAAAAGCCACATTAAAGAAAGCAATTCAGTGAATAAGCACTTCTGAATAAAGACCTGAACTCTGTGAACAGTGTTAAAGCTGTAAGAATTCTTGGCCAGCGGAGAGGAATCCTTTCTGCTTGCCAGCCTCTTACATTAGGTGCCTGTTTTTCCCAGGTTTCATTCTTCCTTTGGAATGTAAAATTTGTTATGAAATGAAATCACCATGAAACATTGTTATCCAAACTCTAGCAAATTGCTTCCTGTTACTCATTAACCTTTCAGGTTTCTTTTTAACTCTGAGCTAAGCAGTAGGCACAGGACTGTCCTGTTGATTCAAGATGCTGTGACATCTTGACATGGATGAAAATTAACCTGGTAAACTCTGCTTGGGTCAGAAAATATTCCAGCTTTTAATCTAGCGATCCTTCACTAAGAAACTCCTGTGAGCATCAAGCAATAAATGATAATGAATAAAATATTCATTGGGTAAAAAAGCCCTAACAAACGAGCGACTTGAAGTATGTAATGTGAAATATTGAAGAAATGCAAAGCCAACTTAGCACACGTTTTCCATTCAGTGGCTGAGTGGTATGTCTCCAGCTGAGACACTCTCCCTGAGGAATGTACTGAGACCCTGCTGGTGAACACACAGGGCTGCTCCTGTGGCTGTGGTGGTCCTCCAGTAGTGCTGGGAATCACCCCCCTGTTCCCCTTCCCACTGACTGTACTGGGGGATTGGGCTCTGCGCAGTGCCGAGGGAACCTGGAGCTGACGGTCAACACCTCCCTTCCCATGTTCCCTGTGCCCAGGGAGGGAGTGTTGCGTGTCTGGGGTCCACACACCCCAAAGACAAAGCAACAGAAGGCAGCTGGGAATGTTCAGAGACAGACTCAGCTGCAGGGAGATCGAGAAGTGGGCTACTTGTCCCTAAATTTGGGGCTTTTAAAGCACATCAGTGTGAGAACTCTGCCAGCCATGAGAAGAGTGAGTTAGCACATTTTATGGCCCCATAAAGAAATGGGGTCACTCAGCTCTTGTGGCTGTGTGAGCTCCTTCAGCACACTTCTCAGCTGCGCCATTGGTGTTTTGCTTCCTCCTGTGCTCATTTAGCTATTTGCTGATATGTTCCTCAAAATGAATTTGAGAAATGGGTTTAAGACAACAGGTGTCATATGTGTTATTTGCAGTGTGTTTGACACAGATACACTTTGTGAGCTCTAATCAGAGTAGTTTCCTGTATTCTAGTTCTTAAATGGCAAAAGATCTTATGGAAGTAATTCCACCTGCTGAGCACTGCCTGTTAAATTGGGGACAGAAGCCAGGATCACATAAACAGTGTTCATCTGTACATGGGAAGGTCACTCAGAGAAGTAGAGTCAAAGGCTTTATCTGAAGTTATGAATTGCTCTGTTAGTGAATTCTCAAAGAAAGAGCCTAAATGGGTGTCCCAGTTAACCAAGCCTGGACACCCAGGCAGTCACCTCCCTTGCACACATTCCCCTGAGAGGACCATGGCACTGAGCTGTGGCCACTGACATGACCCTCCAGAGCATACCTGGTGTTTCCCAGCCCTGGATCCCTGGAGGTGCTCAGAGGAGGTGAGTGAGAGTGGGGAACGCTGCAGTATGTTATCTGCAGCCACGTGTGAGGTGCCTACCTGAGAGCAGCCTGTCGGGGGGTGGGGATGAGGACTTGATCATGTGTGGCGGCTGAGAGAGCATCCCGAATCCAATTCCAGTTACTTCACTGTGCCCATCTAAACCCACCTAACATATTATTTGGACATTTTTCTCCTGTATAGATCTCTCATAAACTGCCTGGCAGGGCTTCTGTTGACAGTTAAATTATTTGCTGTACTGTGACACAGAAACCGCCTGTGCACAGTACTATACAATTCTAGACAGTTTATTTTTTAACTTTTTTTTATGATCACATATGGGGGCCAGGTCTGGGCCTCCTCATTAATTTTACTCTGTCTTCTTCTGTAGATACAATATATTGCATTTATTGGTTGTCCATTGTGATTGATTATGACTGTGACTCAGAATGATGTAGATTTTTTATTTTAATTCTGTGCAAGTCTTCATCTGAGAGCAGATTAGTTTTGAAAAAGAGGTATGCTGCAAGTGGAGCACTGAATTTTAGGAGATTGGGGAATGGTGCTTTATTGTCTGAGCTCTTCTGTGTCTCTTCCCATCTCCACCTTGACAGCAGGCTTCTACTTTTGAAGGCTTGCCACCATCAGAACAAATTTGTATCCTCATCTCTTGCTCCAGACCAGTTTCTTTCCAGCTGATATTGATCTGATAAGTGCTTAGGAGATATTTCAGAGTGCTATTACAGTATGTAGTGACTGGCTGTTTTGAAATCTTTTTTCTTGTCTTAATGAGGAATATTTTGGCGAAGTAGACTTCATGTCATCATATTTATAAATATAGAAGACACATTACATATTATGTTGTCATAATTGGTTGTGCCTAATCAACAAAAGCGACCATATAAACTTTAATCTAGGCTAGGAAAGAGAAGACCTCATCTGGTAAGAAAAGAAACAATCAAATTCCTCAGGATCTGCTTGTTAAAGCAAGAGGCCAAACAAAGATGCTGAACAGCTTTAATAAAATTCAATGTAACTCCTTTGGTTTATTCAAGACTTTGCAAATTACTCTCCAGGCTTAATGGCATTCACTGACACTATGACAACAGGGGATGCTCCACCGACAGAAAGGGGAATTAGAAGTGTGCAAGGTTAACCAAAACAATGCTGCTAGTAATAAGCCACTGGAACTAGACTGTCACTCATCTTCTTCATCTTCTGGATCCTGATTATCCTGTCAGTTGTTCATATGCTTCTCTTTCAGCTTCAGTAAGAGGAAGGTATGGAAAAGATTGACAAAATGGCCATGTTTTTAAATCAAATATAAAAAAAATCTGTAAATATAAGGTGTGATATGTCCCAGATTATGTATATGTCATGGCATATAATTTTACTGCCAAATGATGTGACATGAATATAGGCTAACGTGATGTGAAATGACACTGCCTAACTACAAGTGCCATTTGATGCAGCAAGATGAATTTAAAGAGCAACTGATGATGAACGAACTGTGTGTGATGACTTCTTAACAGCATATCCAGTCTGCTTGGAGTTGTGAAGTTGTTGGACTCTCCTACTTTGGATTTCCTGAGGCACTCTACTTCAAAACCACCTGCCTTGGTGGCTTATGGCTGGAAGTTGGTGCATCATCTCATTGCTCTCTGACAGTGTGACATGTTTCAACTGAGTGCCAGAAGCCACTTGTGATCCATTACCATAATTAAGACTGGATGTACAGGCTTTGTCCTGTTTATTTTTTTTCCCCTTTTCTCTGCTTTCAAGCTCTTGAAAAATAAGATGGTAGCTAATGTTTGCTGAGGGGGTCATTCCCATTCCTTCCCAGCCAGACATCTGATGATCCATCTTCCTTCTATGCATCCCTCGCGTGTCTTCCTTTCGGAGCATAACTGCAGGCAGATGAGTTCTCCAAAAAGCAGCAGTGCAAGCGGAGCACAAGACAGATGATACAGCTTTGCGTGCAAAGGTAGAGGCCATCTCACAGAGCACTTCTAGAAAGATGTAGGACCCACACACACAGGAAGTATAGAAAAGTCCTTGGGATTCTGAAATGGTTTACTTTAACAGCAGCAAAAAGCACACAAATTGTTGAACATTACTCTGTACTTAGCTGACTTCACTGCCAGGCTGTTTTTCTTGGTCTGGTACTCAGGAAGGAGAACCGCATGAACTGCAGATGTTCTGTCACGTCATGTCTCTCTTGGGCAGCCATGGTAACTAAAAGGAAAAAGACTGTAGTGACATGTCCCAGAACAAACTTAACCAAATTCTCTAAAGCCAAGTGAGAGCAGGATTCAGACAGGGTTTTTCTCCCGTGGATTTCAGGCCAACAGCTAGAATGAGACTCCCCATCACATACAGGAAGGCTGAGCTGTTGGGCAGCTTAGCAGAAAGTTGGGAGCGGAAGAATTGAGTGGGTTTTTTTTTTTAATTTTCTTTTATTTCTGGTGAAGGATGGTATTGTCTTGCAAATTTTTGGATTTGAGTGGATCAATAGGGCTAATAAGGAAATCTTAACAGAGTTATAGATGCTGATATTTTCTAAGGTCAAACAGCCAGATGGCCTGGAAGAGACTCAGCAGTATGTGCTAACTGTGAGACATAAAAGAGCCTCGCTGTATCCCTCCAAGACTGTTACACCTAAGTTTAAATCTATGAAAGTTAAAATTGTCAGCAGGCATTTGCAAAATGAATAGGAGCAAGCGAATTGCCATTCTGGTTCTGGCTAACTGAATATACACTGTTTTCTGGTAGCTGTCCATCATCTGCTATGATGTTTTTATGCAGTTACTCTTAGTCACATGAGCACTGGTATGTAGTGACAATGATGTAGGCCAGAGCAGTGTTTAAGGAATCATATGGAAAGAGTCAAAGGTAATCCCTACCTTTTAAAGTTTGTGTAACGGAGCTGGAGATGCTGGGTGCTGCTCTGTATGCCCCCACACTGCTCCTCTGCCTCGTGTGCTTGGGTCTGACCCAGTGCAGAACTGCAGGCAAAGGGCTTCTTCTCCAGAACCTTTCAGCAGCACTAAATGAACATCAGTGCCGGTTTTACATAAACTGTATGTGGAAGAAAGGCACAGGATCCCTGTTGCTAGGATCAGCAATATAGCCCCTTTAGTTGGGACAACTGACCTGCAGGAGCCTGGGGCAGCGACCCTGCCAGACCCAGCTGCCAGGTTCTAGAGTTGCCACATGTAGAGCCAGCGTACAGGTCCTAGCTGGGGTGCTGGGGAATGTGCTGTAACTGGGACACATCTGGGTGTCTCTGCCTGAAGCCTAACTAGGTTCAGTCCTGAAGCAGAGCCAGTGAGAGCTGCAAGACTGAGCTGGCTCTGGGAGCGCTCCCAGGGTGTCCTTGCATCACTGTCTAGAGCCTGATGGTGAGCAGAGAGCTGCCGACAGCACTGACCTCAGCCTGGAGACTGAAGATATGTGGCCGTGTACAGCAGTATGTCAAGGGAAAAGAAAATGGAGACTGCCATTTCAGGCAGTGCTTTGTCTCTCCTCCTTCAAACGTCTTTGACATTATGTCCCCTACCTGTGGGCAATAGGAGGCAATGAAGTCTCATGGCATTTTCATTGCAGACCAGGTTTCTTTATGAGGGCTTTTACTTTCCAGTGGTGGAAAGAGAATGCTTACCCAGGCAGCAGGGATATGGTGGGGTCTTTGGCTGGCAATGGAGTGGGGGTTGAGAAGCCACAGGAGCTGGTCCTGCAGACTCCCTTAGCTTGGGTGCCTAGGACATTCAGTGCCAGGCAGTAGCTTGGGTCTGACTTGTGTAATGGGATTTTTGGCTGTTATTGTAGCTTCAAAGATGTTAAATTGAACCTGTTTTCAAACTACCAATGTGACAGTACTACTTGCCTTCCACTTTTCTGTAGGTCTGTGTCCCACGCTTCCCATCTTACTACTGAGGTGTGCCTGATCTACTTCTCATACTGAGGGGGAGGTGTTTACGTATAGCTTTTAGTGGATTTGCTGTTACATGCCTCTGTAGTCCAGAGCTGCTGTAGACATCAGCAGCACTAATCTGCATATATAATGTTTGATAAAAAAACTACAGTTGTTTCCACAAACAGCGCATTACGCAATGCAATCTACTGGAAGGTCAGATTAGATGCAGCGAGGGAGGGGAATAGGTCTTGTTGCTTAAAGAATGAGCTCAAATACTTCCACTGAAGTTTGGGGACAGTATGAAGTGTCCCTGAATTATTAATTACTGCTCTGAGCAGGGAAAATATGTGCTACTCACAACTTAAAAAAAAAAAAAGGTGTCGCCTTGGCTAACGGTGAACTCCAATAAGATAGAGCCTAACTGCTGTTGGCATGAAAATGGGAGCAGCTTTTAGGTTTCCTTCATACCTGACTCTTCCCTTATATTTTGCTCTTAAACTCTTGCATCGTTAACTTTCAGTTAATCATTTGGCAATTAATTTAGCAGCCATCTGTCATTTTGCATATTTTGTAATGTAACAACAGTTGCAGCTATTGGAAGAGACCATTTGCCAATGAGTCTGAGATTATATGATGGTGTCCGTTGTTTCCAGGCACAAAACAGAGACTGCACTTTATCCTTGACAGGAACCTTTCAAGTGAATCCAAGAATTCCACAGGGCAAATGCCAAGTCTCTGCATCTGTGTCTCTAAGCTATACTCAGGCTTTCTTCCTTTTCTTTGTGCCTCTAGGGATCCACCAGCCACAGTGTGTCTGAACCAATTGCTTACCACCAGAATCATCTGTGGTTTGGATATCTTTGATATCTTCGGCTCATCCCTCACAACAACATCTGAGGTAAGACTCTAATTAAGGACTGTTGTTGGAGTCTAGTGTTCTTGTACTTCTGCGGCCTCTGCTTTGAGACTTCCTGACTAATGTCAAGGACTGAGCAAATTACTCAGAACTTCTTGTCAGCTATGTTCCTTTTCAAAAGTTTAATTAGCAGAGAATAACACAGTTTGAAATAAATGTAGCCAAACCCAGAGCTGGTTCCTGCAATGTGCTTAGCTTGTTAGCAGTAAGACTCTTAGGACTATATCTCTTTTGGAATGGTACAAGCTTAAGACAGTTAGTAGAACTCCACAATCAATGAGTCCCAAAACTGCTCTTACACACACCTGCAGACAAACTAAAAATATAGAACATCTGGTGTGTGTGTGTATGTATATACAAATGAGCTATTTTTATTTTTTATTTTATGCTTCTATGTGGGCTAAGCCGAGATAATGTTACTTTAGAACTAAACCAGTCCAAAAGTGCAATCATATCTTTGTTCCTGAAGACTTACAGGCCGTTCCATGTGACTGTGGAACTCTCTTGTCTGGAATAGGGACCACATATGTATTCTTATTGTTATCTTATTATGCAGCAGGGGTTACTGTTTGAATCACTTCAAGTGACACAAACCTCAGGGAAGCTGGTAGGAAAGGTTTAAAATAGAGATAAGAAAGTGCTGCTTTATGGGTGGTGATCTTCTGAAGCTTGCTGCCATAGGAGAGGCAGACAGTATGAGTAGATTCAAAAAGGGGTTAGATGTTCATGAACTGAGAGGCAATAAATGCATACGAAGGGGACCGAGCAATATATCCTTGATACAACAGCTTTGGGCAGAGTCAAAAGCAAGTGAAATGCAGACAGTGACTAGGCTGACATGATCTCTCTAGTTTATCCTGTGTTCCCTATCTGAGTCAGGGTCCTAGTCTAGGTGGCCCATCAGTCTGACCCAGGAGGCAGCTCCTTGTGCTGCACTTGAGCAGTGCAGGTTGTCAGATTCAGCCTTGGCCCTAGAGATCCAGTCCTTGAAAAATGTGCAATCAGAAGTGGAGTTTTTTTGGAGCCTTCTTGCTAGCCCAAGTAGGATGGGCTGTTTCGGATCAGAGCTAAGACATATTGGACAGTCTCTGCAGGGAAAATGGTTACCTTGACTTTTTCCAAAGGAGCTGTGCTTCATAATGCAAATTGCAAGAATCATTTCTCACCATGCCTCTTGCTTTTAGAGGTAATATATCTCTAGCCACTTCCATTAGTTCATTGTCCTCCCCAGTGCTGTGCTTTGGCTCATTTGCTTGGCTTCAGTGGGAGGTGAGCATGGATCTGAGTGGCATTTGGGTAACACGCTCTGAAACACCTGGTTCATCTGAAAGTATTTGCAAGTACTTACTATTTCTACAGCTACCTTTTTGGAATTAATAGGACAAATCAAGGACAGTAAATACCAAAGCAGTAGGCTTTCAGCCTCTTTGTAAACATAATACACGTGTAATTTGAGATCCGCAAATCTTGGATTTTATTTCCCCACTTGAATAATCCCTTCAGTACTGCAGAATACAGCTTGCTTTGAATGGGAATTTTCTTCTTCAAGTCCTATTGCTTCATACTGTGCATACTGTGATACCCAACTCTGCTCTCTTTTTAAGAGAGCTTATGCAGTCAGAAATCTCTGTTTAGGGTCAGATCATCATCTGACAGACACGTGCTGCTCTGGCTCCAGTGAAGCTATATTGACGTTCTCCAGCTAAAGAGAGCTGGGGCAGTATCTCTGAGAAAACAATGTAAAGTGCTTCATATTTCTTTTTCTGGTTCAGTGCTTGGAAGAAATCCAGAAAAAAAACAATGTGAATTAAAAATGGAAACTACTTCTGCATGCTGGTGTGGTGATTACATGAATTAACTGGGCATGCCTTTTTCTTAGTACAATGGAACAATCTCCCCACAAGCAACTTGGTGTTAAGATGTGCAGTTAAAAAGTGAAAAAAACAGCATTAATCTTGCTTTCTTGTGACCCTGTCACCATAGCCAAATGTACGTTCTCAGAGAGAATACCTCTTGGGTGACTGTACCCCAATAAAACTCTCTCAGGCTTTCAGTTCTTTCCATTACCTTGCAAGCTGTTTAAATGGATTTCATCATTTGCAAGGTACAGATCAACAGCATCTCAGCACATACAACATTCCCTCCTTTTAACAGTTAGCATTGTAAGAAAAGCCAGTCAGTTCACACACAAACTCAGTGTGATAAACCCAAGAACCTGGCACAAAAGCAAAAATCCGGCAACTGACAGAGAAATCACTTCACTAGTAAAGGAGGGCTTCAGATATTTAGAAAATACTGCTCCTAAAGCCTATCTAGGCACAAAGCATTCTTGTCACACTTTGCAACAGTCATGTTTAAAAACTACTTGAGGATAAAAGTGTTTTCTGGTATTTATCAGTGGGTCATTAACCTTAACAATATCAACATTTCAGTTGTCAGCCAGATTAAAAAAACCTATTATAGCAAAATGAGCACATTGTACACAGAGATACTGGAGTGCTGATGAATTACTACTAGCTCTACTCAGATATAGACTTCAATATGGAACAGCCTTCAGTGTAGTGAGAAATGGAGGACGAATTAATTGCTGTGTGAAATATAATGCTGAAGAGTTAGAGGCAAACTAAATGAGGTGGTTTAGCATGTGGAGAGTCTTACAGGTCTTATTCTCAAGAGAAAGACTATACATCAGCTTTTTGTTTCTGAAGTGGTGCCAGTAATGATGGTGCAGGGAAAAACAGACCTGAGTAACAAAGTCCATGAATCCAGGCTCTTATTTAGATGCAATGAGAGAAGGAATCCAGGTGGAAACAGGCTGATTCCATGTGCAGGACCAAGCAGAGGGTACAGGGACAGAGCAGTATGACACAACAGCGGACCTGACAAGCAACACCCTCCTGTATCTACCTGGTCCTTCATTTACATAGTTGCAGTTGAGGATAACCCAAAGGACCATCTGGACCTCTAAATTTTGGGGTTTGGAATTGAGTCCATGATGTGCAGAATTTAGGGTCCATATGGCAGGCCTTGCTAATTGTAACCTGTCAATGCATATGTTGTGTATATATAATGTGCTGAAACCTGCTGTATAGAGAACCATGAGCACAGAACTCCTGTCAGAGGAAGAAGTCTTCTCATTTCAAAGCCAGTGCCAGAGTGCCGTGCTTTGAGGTGAATGCAATGGAGTGGTAAGCTGGTGGGGAGCAGGCTGTAGAAAACGAGGTGTTTGGAACAGGATGGATTTGCCCCCCTGCCTGTTTCTATGGTATACTGAGGAAGAAGGGGTACCTAAACCTTGCAGTAACAGGATCTTTACAGTCTCCTCGGTGGCAGAACTGGGAAGAGTTTGGTTGGAAGGTAAGCCTTAGGAGGGATCTCTATTCTGCATCAAAGGCCACATCTCTAATTGACACTTGATCCCTATGTAGGGGACTCTGCAAGATGTAGAAACAAATGTCTTTGGTTTTCTCTGAGGCACCAGATCACTTGTATGCTGTAAGGTAAGAAGGAACAGGAAGCAAGGTCCAAGCTGGCAGCCCCACAAGCTGCAGTGCAGGACCACCGACTGCTGCCTTGCTCTCTGGTATGGCTTTTTAGTTATGAGAGTTAAGACATAACAGGGGCCTTTGAGAGAGAATTTTTGTTGCTCTCTTTCCCTCTGCTGGTTAAGTTTCAAAGTGTGTGTGTGTACATGAGAATGCTGTTAGAGGTTCATTTATTGTCAGATAACTTTCATTACAGTAATAAAATTCCACTTTCTCACAGCTTCTCTATCAGGATTCTGAATTGTCATGCTTCTCTGAGGTTTCCCTCCAGCCTTTAAGATGTGTATGCTGGGTGAATACATCTGTGAATGTCTCAAATACCTGAATTCAAGAAGCCTTGGCAGTTCCTGCCTGGTAGACCAAATTCAAACCCTGGTAAGACCATGGAAAGACACTGCCGGTCAGCCCAGAAGGCAGCACTAGGAGCAGGCAGATGCTCTTTTTTTTCTTTTTTTTTTTTTTTCTAAAGTGAAGCATCAGTGCAGAGATGACTAGAAAGGGCAGCCACAGCTGACAATTGCAGATCCTCCAAAAACACATGGAGGAGGTCTGAGACCCAGCAACTGCCTCTTCCCTTTGGTCTGCTACCTGCATAGGCAGCACCCAGTCCTTTTGGCAATAGCCAGCGCAGGTGCATGTACTCCACTAAGGAAACTTCAGGGACAGAGGCAGCTTGGTACAAAGCTCTGTTCAGAGATGTGCTTGTTCAGGGAGGGCTGATATACTTCTTTTTGGGCTTCCCAAATGGAAACAAAAGTGTATGCAGACCCGCTGCAAGGTGTCCCGGAGGTATACAGAAAGTCTGACACTTTCTTGAGGCTTCTGTGTAGGATTTACTGTGCCATACGCTGGATACATGCTCAAAACTTTCATGAGAGTTCAGTGAGTCCCAGGAGAGGGCTGTGTATATATACAAGGGCACATGTCTCCTGGGTGGCAGCTGTTTGAGCAAACTAGCCAGCTGGAGCTACAGTTTGGATCGAGCTGCTGATCCTACTCCAGCCATGTCTGGAAACCTCAAACAACCAGTGCTCAGGGAGGAAGTGTTAAAGTGTCCCTATATACAGGGACAACTGCTTTCCCTTTTTTGTGAAAACATGTCCTCTCATAGGGCATGTTGGAAAAGGGGTGGTGATCTCTCCTTTTCAAATAGCAGAAGTTTCCATGTGACACTCTGCAGGTATCCTGAAGTATGTCACCCACTGCAGGACCATACACATGCTCCTGATTGGGCTATAGGGACAAAACCTGGCTTGAAAACCAGGTTGTCGTGAATGAAGATGACTTGGCTTGATTGTACTGTGTGTGGTTTGGTGAAGTATTAGTCATAACATTTAATTCTGAAATGTTTTGGAATTTATAATTGTCTTTTGGCTGCTGGCTGGCAGAAGGCACAGAAACAATTAGAAATAAAAGCAGGGGGTAGACGAAGATGATGTCTGGGGGAAATTATCACACTAACAATAGATCCATTCTTGCCTAACGTGTTTTCTACAAATCTGAAGGAGCGCTTGATGGCATGTGAAAGCAGGATAAAGTTTGGAGCTTATGCATATCCATAGAGTCTCTAAAAAGTCATGGTATCAGTGCCAGCACCTGCTGCACATCAAGCTGGAGGACACAACGCTTTGGGTTAAAAGAAATCCTTCGTTTCTGAAGATTACAGGCCAAATTCTGTTCTCTTCATATCTTTGTGCTTCTGCTAAGGTAAACGAATTTGCCCAAGGAGGTATTAAATGAACTATTCTGATTTGTGACAGACAAAACCCTTCATGAAGGTACCGTTCACAACAATTGAAAAGATCAAACAATTAACACTATGGATAATTGAGAGTGTAGTTTCTGATTAATTTATACATGCAAGTATTATGTGTCAAAACATTTATTGTTAGCAATACAATATTCATGACATAGCATTGATAACATCCTGCAAACTACCTGGTCTTCAAACAGATGCTGCTTATCACCTGACAGGTTGCGTTGAATCATATCAATAGTTTGAAAATATTGTTCAGTGACCTCCACAAAGTCTGAATATTTATTGTCAAATACTTCACTAGCTTTGTTTTTGCATGTCTTGAGTTGCTGAAATTAGATAGCTTTAACTTAATGACTGCTAGATCCACCAACGGAAATGACTGAGTGGATCTGATAAATGCAAATGTGAATGCTCCAAATGGTTTCTGGAAACAAAAACTATTTTAAAGAATATATTTACAAGTGTCTTGGGAGAAGTCATCTTCTCAGATTTCTCTTGCTATTTATGGTTGACTTGAAGCAGGGAGGAAGAAATACAGGAACAAAAGATAATCAGGAGGTGTGAAACCGAGTTCCTCTGTGACTCTGTTTTATAAATATTTGATACTGCCTCTGCTTGAATGGAGCTTTGTTTGGGGGAAGCAGGCGGCAGATGTTTGGCTTTACCTGATATCTACTTTGGCAGCGCATTTTACTTCCCTGTTTTCGTGACATGGTGTCAAAGTTGTGTTTTGTATTTATAGTCTTGCGGGGATGCAAGGTGAGATCCAAAAGCTGCAGGAGGACGGGAAGACTTGACTTGACACACTTGGCTTTAGACCAGGTTCACTCTCACTCCTTTTGTGAGTAAAGGGCAAATGCTATGCTTTGCCAGGCAACTATTTGATGAGAAATACTGCTTCTCATCTTGATCATCTTTCAAATTGCAGGCTGCCATCCTTATCATAATATCACATTTCTACATTAAGACTAAAAACTTAGGGAGAGTTTGTACTGTATGTTTTCAAAGTAAATATGGGACTCCAATCACTTTAACTAGGATGGAGTTTCTGTACCAGCTACTAAAATATTTGTATTGCTTTTGCATTCCCACTTTTGGACTAATATTGGTTTAAGTATTCTGTGTCCATAATGGAGACGGTCATTCTTGCAAAGAGCTCTACAGTGCCAAAGAGCATTTCTTAGTGCTATTTGTTAGTGTCTTCTGGTTAGTTAAGCACCACTGTGGATGTACGATAGCTTGAATTTGCTAGAACTTGACCTCCAGAAATATGTCCCTGCTGCCATAAACACAACTGGACTAATATATTCTTGCTCATGTGAGCTGTAAGCCAGTGAGGATAATGGGGAAGAGAGGAGAGATTGCAGTCTCACAAGTGTAGAGTGGAACCACTCGTTCCACAGGTGTTGGATACCCTGGAACAGGAATCGTCACTTGACAATGATGACCTTGTCTGTCAGACACCTGCATGTCACGCTGTGCCCCAGCAAAGGCAAAAATACAAGAGCACTTCTGTGGCCATTTCTCCCGAAGCTTCAGCCTGCTAATGGTCTTGTGTGGGCTGTAACTTTAAAAGGAAGAGCTGGCAGCAAATGAGCCAGAGTCACTTGCAGGGTTGTGTTTTTTTCCTCACAAAGGCTCTGACCTTGAAAAGCCTTAAAGCTGCATTCCCCATGAAAAATAACTTCTGCTTAGTGCTGAGCACGTGTATTGTTGCATAGACAAATAGACAAATAACAATGTGAGTACATGCCTTGATCATTTATCCTCCTTGGAGGGCCATAAACCATGAGTAAATGCAACAAAAGCAGAAGATTAATAGTGACTGCATAATGCTTTGCATTTTTCATAATGATTCTCTACAGATAGAATCAGTAAGTGTCACTAATTGGTAGGTACTTGTTCTGCAAAGGACCCTGATCCTCCCTCCAATAGAGTCTGAGGCCAGTCTCTAGCTTCCATGTAGGGGAGAGTAGGAGCAGGCTCCTCAGGATCTGCCATGACTGCTCTTTCACTGATGCCATAATTCAGGCAAAGGCTGTACGCAATGTGGAGAAAACCCTGGTAGCTTCTACAAGAGGGTGCCAGCCAGCCTGCCAGCTGCAGGGGCAATTGTTTGCAAACCTGCCGGTGGCTATTTGGGCTTGAGGAGAAATAGAAGGTTGGCCAAAAGCCAGCTGCTGAATTTAACATGGATTCAGCTGAATGACTGGGCTGGCATAATAATGTAATTCTGCAGTGTCCTGCTGATCTCCTTCAGATCTTCCCCCTGGTTTTTTGGCTGCCACTGATGCTTGTCCCTTGTGGATGCAAGGGTCTTGTGCAGGAAACTGCTGGAAAGGCTACGTACCCAGCATCGTCCAAACATTGTCCAAAACAGCATAGGCGTACCACATACTGATTGTTCTTGGAGAGCTTCCAGGACTGAGGAAAAACTTTCATAAAACTTATATCAAATTTGGCCCGTTGCTTGATTTTTATTTTTAAGTCCTACCTGAAGAATAAGAGCATATTGTGTCTTTTTCTAGTGCTCTAACTCTGAAATGACAAACCTATTTATGCCAAGTAGAGGTACCCAAGTGACCTTGCTGGCACAGTGCTGTGTCTGGACAGGAGGATGTGCCTGTGCAGCAGTGCTGCTCCCAGCACCATGACACATTTGGTGCTCTGTGTGCAAACTGGGTGTAGCATATAGGCTCAGAGACTGACCCTGCAATTGGGTGCTCCAAAAGGCGAGCTGGTACCACACCCAGCACTTCAGAGTCCTTGTCAGACCTCCCACACTGGGATGATGATGGGCCCAAAAGCCACGAGCTCTGGTTTCAGCTCGCCTTTGGCATTGCCACACACACAGTGCAAGGCTGTTCCTCTTGGCAGCTTCATGAAATGTAAAGCTTAAATTGATTTGAGCTATGCTGCCAGAATTTCCCCAAGTGAACTTGGATAAGGTCATCTTACTCAGACTTATCTAAAAAGCTGCCTGGTGGTGTGGTTTATTATTTTTTTTTCATTTTCCCCAAATTCCCTGCATCCTATATCCCCACTCACATTGCCCATAACATCTTCTAGTGCCTCCCTGTTCTTGTGCAACTCTAGGGATCTGTCCTGCTCCAAGAGTGACACTGGAACAGGAGGATATAGGACAGATAGAGCCATGGGAGAGGAGAGGGGAGAGCATATAGGGTTTTACAACCTCTCCTGCACTCCTTCTAGGTACATGGACTTTGTTCTTTTCTCTTCTCACTCCTAGTGAAAACCTTTCCTTAGCTTTCTGTGTCCCACAGAAGGCTGGATAGTCTATTCTTCCCAAGAAGACAGGAAAATAATGAAGGCAGCTTGTTAAATTAGGTTAAGGCTCAGAGGAGCATCATGCCACAAATGGCTCCAGTGGGAGAACAAGCGCCGTAAGGAAGAGCTGGCAGTGCCTGAACTGCCTCAGTTGACCAGGCATGAGCTCTTTTACTAGCTACTTTACCTAGTGCTGGTTCTCTGCATCTCTCCCCCTTTTTTGGGGCTGTTTGTCTCTCTGTGATGCCTTGAACACAGGATGGTTTCAGTCTGGCTTCTTGGCACTGCTGCAGTAAATGTATTTCTGTCAGTAAGAGCAGGCAAATAAAATCCAGCAGGCTTGGGACGCGAACATTTGTGGTCACTCTCAAAACCAAAACCAAAGTAGCAGCTTCATTCTTTTCAGACAGATCATCAATTAAGGCTGAAATTGGTAACGTGTCAGTACGACTTACTGACTCCAGGCTGCTTTTGAAAAAGCATCCAAGAACGATAGACTATTAGCTGACATGATATGGGTATATTGATACAGCATTTACCCTGCAGTTTTTGAGAAGTTTCTGAACTCCCCAGGATGTCTAACTTCAGAGCTCCCTCTGTTTACTATTTATTTAGTCATGGCAGTGAGCAAACCATACATGTTGCAAGGATTTGAAAGAAAAGAATGCAGAAATAACATAAAATCCCATCCCTGCTAAGCAGAGTCATGGGCTATCCAGAGATTAAACTGAACATCCATTACTAAGCTGTGCCATCGGGTACTTCTGGGGTAATTGGAGATCATCACCCCCAGAAAAACTGCATCTGAAAAGAGTTCCTCGCTGCCAGACAGACAGCTCTAAAGGGAAAGGAGCTTCTCTGCTGCAAACCAAGGAACATATGCTCTTCCCTCTATGCTGCACTGTATGGTAAAGGAGCAGGGCTTTTAGCAGTGCTGGCCCGACACACCAAGCATACGTTTGATGTTCCTGGCACAGGTGGAAGGGGAGCACTTGGCTGGTACACAGAGGCAAAGTGTCAACCGAGGCCAGTGATGCACTATGGATCAGAGCTAGAGTACACTTCTGGGAAAAAAAAAACAAACCCCTATCACCTCTTTTTTCCATGTCTCATATCCTGGTATTTACTGGTGAGCTCTCTAATTTGCACCACTTCATGTTTGGACTTGCTGAAAATGACAGGAATATTTGGGAGAGCAGATTTACACTACTGTGTAATATCCAGCCAGGTATCCTTGATATAGCTTTTCAAAATTGCTGGGCCTGACTGTTCTACTCCTTTATCTTGGGGGCAACTTATCAGTGCCTTTGTTCCCCATCAGATCCAGGGGACTGAGAAAACCTGACCTTTTGTCACTGGAGTTTCTATACTCTTTTGTAAAGTTCCTGTCTATAAACTTGAATCTCTAAGGGAATGTTCGAACTCTCCTCTAGGCATAAGCAAAGTAAGCTCCTTTCTAGGTAGCATGTTCTTGGGGTTAGAGAAATATTCATTACCCCGTGATTTTAATTAGCCATGTGTCAGAGCTCTGAAGAGTCGAGGCGACTGCTGCAGTCATTAATGGCAAAGTTTCAGATGTCGTGGGGTGATAAATCAGAAATGATACTTTAAAAGTAACTGAGTCCCCAAAACTTTGTGGACCAGAATAGGGATGTGGCAACTCATGGGAAATCAGGATTGACCTGAAAGAGACTTGGGGCGGGGGTGAAGACATGGCTGGGTTTCCTGAGGCAACTAAATATGGCTTCGTAGGACTGGCAAGGCAATTTGCTTTTGGAGGGTTTGGTTTTGTTGCTGCATGCTGGTGTCGGGCAGGACTGGGGTTCTTCTGGCAACCAGAACGGTCACACCCGAAAACTCTGGCTTTAATTTGTAGCTGGAAGGGCCGTGCTATATAGTAGATGAAGGTGAGGTGTGAGGCTGTGGTTCCAAAGTGCCAGGAATTCAGGGTGAGGCATTTCTGCAGTCTGTCCCTGCCTACCTCAACCAGCCATGGCTTACAGGAGCAAGCATCGCAGAGACTTTCACAGTACACACCATATTCTGAAGGTGGTTTGTCATCTGAAGAGAGTGGCTTTTACATCTCTGATTAAAATATGGGTGAAAGTAAATTATCAAAAGTACAATTAGGATTAAAACTTAGTGAGATTTTATGAAGTCATTAGAATGGTATTTATAAAGCCAATAGCCAGATCAAAGATGCAATTTTGTCCAAAACACATCTGCTCTATCTTTTCTTATTAAGCACTTTGACCTTCTACTGTGAACAACAGAAAGTTTGGCAGGTGCTACAATGGGCTCCAGCCACAAAAAAAAAAAAAAGAGGGAATTGCAATAACCCTGGAGCTCATGGAGTTTTACTTCCAGAGAGCTTGTTATGATTTTGACTTGTCCCTATGAAAACTTTGCACTGAGGTCAGTTTTTGTGTGAGCTGAGAAAGAAAACAGCTTAAATGGTCATATACACATTTCTTTTCCTTCCATGGCTATTCTGGGAACAGGCTTATCCTAAACTTGCCCATGTTCTTTACCTACTTCAGACACAAAGAAAGCTTTATGTGCTTGAAGACTCGTTTTGATCACCAATACTACCTTTTCCCACAAGCTTTGCTTCATTAGGATCTTCTCTAGCGATAAGAAAATGGCTGTATACAGCTATTTCATGCTATATGTGAATAGGCCCAAGCCTATACTTACCTTGCTGTTACGTAACGCCATAGGTTGTCCCTGTGTCTCCTGTCAGTGCCATCCCAAAATACTCTTTCCTGTAGAAGGCAGTTCATCACCTTGATCTGTGAGAGCTGGTGGACAGGCACCAGTTGTATTAGATTGTGGAGATGCTCCTGTGGACCTTCTTTAGATGCTGTGAAGAAAGGTAGTGCAGAGTGGGAGGAGTGACATCTCTGAGTTGAATCAAAAAAGGGAGATGTTTCTAGAAAAAAATGTGTAGCTTTTTTTTATGCTTGGGATTTAACCTCAAAGCTTGACAGGTGGCAGAGTTGTCTTCAGCTGTCCCCAACAGAGGTACCATGCTCATGGGGACGTTCCTCTCTGCCACTGTTGTAACATGTAGACCAACCATGGTCAGAACTAGAAATTGCTTCCTCAAGTTAGACAATGGAATACTTCAAGTAAAGCACAGGAAAACTATGTGGAAAGAGGACTTCATGAGGTAGCAGGAGAATAGTCACACGTGAGGTAGCCTGTACTGCAGTATGGGGTTCTTCTCTACTCTGTTCTGTGTATTGCCACACAGTTGCTATTACATGGATATGGATTATAATCTTCTTCTCTTACAGTCAAAACTTCACTCCACGCCATGGACATCCCTAAAATTCCTGTCTGAAACACTCCATAGAGACCCTCTGAAAGGAACTAAAATCTGTCCCGAAAATCAGATGTCTGCAGAATATTTCCAAATGCACGCCCCACACTGTAAGCCGTAACTGAAGAAAATATGGTTTCTAAAAGAAGTTGTGGATTTTATTTTCTCTAATTTATTTAAAGATAAGACACTAAAGTAGTTACCTGTTAACTAAAAGTAGTACCTTGTCTGATACAGTCTATTTGCAGTAAGACATTGTAATCAGGAAAGCATACTGAATTGTTTTTCCTTTTGTATTCGCTGTGCAAATCTTCTAAGAGACCTTTGTTTAGCATCTTAGCTTTCCATGGAAATGGGGTGTGGTGACAGTACAAAATTTCCTTTTCTTTTCCAAGTATTTTTCTGGCCCAGGGAGACAAGTGCAGTCCCCAGACAAAAACATGTACCCACCCTTGTCAAGCAGACAAGGGATGGAACCCAGCCCTGGATGGGGGTGGTTAACAAAAGATTTGGTTTTCTCTAAAATACTTGAGTCTTATTTGATTGCCATTAAATTTCCATACGTTGCTCTCTGCCACAGAAAATGGTGTGTCTTGCATTCATACCTGAGCAAAGATCTTGATGATCACTCTAGAGGTGTTTTAAAGGGTCTTGCATGCAGCTATATCCATCTGCAGCAGAGAGATGCTTTCAGCTAGGGTCCTGAAGTACAGGCTAGCCAAAACACACCATTCTGGATTTTTGCCTGAACTAACGGAGCAGAGGATCAACCTGCAATTAAATCTGTAGTTAAATCATGCTGCAGGACTGCTCGACAGCGGCTTTGACTCCTACTGCAGTGGGAAATCAGAGGGACTAAGTGTGTTTCAGTGTGGGGCATTTTGGGTTTGGTTGGTGGTGGTTTTTTCCTGCTGTAACCCAGCCAGCTGCCATCTCTTCCTGAGATACATCAGAAGTTTGGGTGGGGTTGGTAGTTGCAGAATTGAGCAGAATGGGACCTCCTGCTTTGGAGACGTTTGTAGGTGCCAGAGCAGCAAAGCTAACTGTGCTGCACAGGGAGGTCTCTCACTGCAGAGGTTGGTGCTGCCTTGGGGTGTCAGCTCCTGAAAGCAGAGGCTCTGTCTCAGCAGAGTCCTGTCTTTGGGTCCACTAGTCAGTGTACATCCAGGTGCTGCATGGCCACAGCCGCACGGCTGTCATGCTGTGAAGGAGCAGCACCCTGTGTGTGCTGGTGCCAGTTCCTAAAAGCCAATGTATAGCAGGTGCTTCTTAAAGGACAGGAAGTATGCAGAAGAATTGGCATCTTAACAGTGCTGCCCTGAGAAACTGCATGTGTTTGGCAATGGGATGAGCAAACGCAGGGTTTACTAGATTGTTAATAGTTCCTGTACAGAAAGGAGCCTGGCTGAGATCTTAAAATCCAGATCCTTCTATTTAAAAGAAAATGATTTCATTTTATTCTTCCACAGACAAGAAAGTCAAAATAGTCTCCCTCCTGCTCTCTGCTTTCCAGGCTCTATATGGATGGAGAGGGAAGGACAGAAGCTGCTTGCACCAAAGACACTAATGGCTCCAAAATCTGACTGAACAGACTCTGCTGGAATCCCATTTTGAAGTCTTTCAGATCTGTCATTGGAGGGGCTTTCTGTCATCTTCATTCAGATCTAGCTGTAAGCACTGGTCTCCAGCCCTCATCTGCAATTTAGGCACCACCACAGAGGATGTATGAAAGGAAAATAGGAGGAGGGAGGACAATCCTTCCCCCAGAAATTATTTCATGCGTGTTTCATTACAGGCATCAGGGAAATGGGAAAATATGGCTTCGATACAAAGTGTATTCAAAATGCATCACATGTCTCTATTACTGGGTGACCACGGTGATATTGATCAGTGTTTGATTTGTTTTGTTGTTGCAGTAATGCCTTTCTGTGCTTCCTGAACGCTTATTATTTTCATTTTACTATTTTAAAATTACAGAGTAATTCCAGTAATAATCCTGAGTAATTAACATCTTTCCAGACCCCAGCTCCTTAACATTAGATGGTGAATTAACCAGGTTTGTTCATGTTTCTTTGCTAAAGCAGTATCTTGTGAGTTGCTTTATATCTACCAATATATATGTCTGTCTTTGGAAGAGAACATAACAGGTTTTTATTATTTATAAGTTTGGTTAAAAATTAAGAAGTATGTAAAGGTGTGTGGAACATCTTCCTTATGAGGACAGGCTGAGGGAGCTGGATCTCTTCAGCTTAGAGAAGAAGAGACTGAGGGGTGACCTCATTAATGTCTACAAATATGTTAAGGATGAGTACCAGGTGGGTGGAGCCAGGCTCTTCTCAGTGATGGCCAGTGATAGAACAAGGGGAAATGGTTCCAAACTGGAACATAGGAAGTTCCACCTTAATATAAGGAGGAACTTTTTCACTGTGAGGGTGACAGGTCACTGCAACAGGCTGCCCAGAGAGGTCGTGGAGTCTCCTTCTTTGCAGACATTCAAGACCAATCTGGACACGTTCCTATGTGATCTACTCTAGATGATCCTGCTCGGGCAGGGGGGTTGGACTGGATGGTCTTTCGAGGCCTCTTCCAGCTCCTAATATTCTGTGATTCTGTGTGTAATCTGATTCAGCATGTTTCTCTAGCTTCATCAAGTAAATTACAGCTGCGATATTTCTATGGTGAAATGACAAGGACTTGACCTCACTTTTCTGAGATTACCATATTCTTCAACAGCAAGACTTTCCCAGAATTTATCGTCATTCTATACATTGTGGCAGGTGCACAGGCGTGAAACAAATCAGTAATCTGGAAGAAGTCTTCTGTATAGCAAGAGATTACATTCTTAAATGGTTATCTTAGAAAAAGTGAGAACTCCCGCACAGGCTCTGCAGCTGCTGAAGAATCCCAGCTGCAGAACCTCATGGACACTGTTAATCTCTCCTTCTGTTTATGCTTTGATCAAAATCTTTCATTGCATATTCAGAGGTAATATATACCAGGAACACTGATTGTATGGCACTGTACATTAAATCATCTGACAAGGCATAGAGATAGTTACCTTTAAAGATAGTCTGGGTGTACTAAGGCTTTGTTTAGCATCTGGAAGGAGCTTGAGGTGAAGGTAGTTTGTTTTGCCAGCAGCAGTGTCATTAACATACAATCTGGTGGAAAATGTTTATCAGCTCAAAAATAACTGCAGTTTATGGTTGTAGTGAAGTGGACCCGTATGATTTGTATGCGTTCTAAGCTCTTGCCTTGGTTATTGATTAAGGCGCTGTTGTGTGAAAGTCAAGTATTCAAGAGAGAGTGGTTCTGGTTTCAGGGTTGTTTTCATTGGAGAAATACTAAGGAATTTTTGCCTACATTTACGAAGGTGGCACTGGGGCAGTTTCATGTTGACAGGGTTATCATGGGTGGCCAGTGGGATCTACAGAAGAACCAAATCAGATGAGACACCTAATTCTGTAAAATTGGGAGAGAACCAGAAAGCCATTTGAAGGCCTTTATAAAGGTGTTAAAAATTCCTTGCTGAGCAAACATGATTTTTGCAAAGGTGTCTGAGCTAGCTTGCAGAAAACACACTTCGAGCTCAGACTGAAAATGCCACCCAAGAACCTAGCCATAGACTCAGGTTCTCATCCCAGCCAGTGCCTAACTAGGTAATGAGGAGCATAAACCACTGATGACATTGCTGAGGACCGTGGTTCAGGCACCATTTTCTGCTGTAAATGACTTCTCTAAATGTCCTTGCTGTGGGCAGAAATGCAGGCCAGACTGCTGCTGCTGCTGACGTGAGTCCCTTCCCGCAGTACTGCGTGTTTCAGACCC
Source organism: Heliornis fulica (assembly GCA_013399135.1). Taxonomy (NCBI): domain Eukaryota; kingdom Metazoa; phylum Chordata; class Aves; order Gruiformes; family Heliornithidae; genus Heliornis; species Heliornis fulica. The sequence goes on along the minus strand of VXBZ01002448.1, from coordinate 740,672 downwards.
ACCACATACAGTGGCTCTGCTCTCACAGGCTGTTGCAAATGCTCATCCATCCTTCCTGAAAGTGAACTGCACAGTATTACTAATACTCTGTATTCAAAGTGNGGGGGGAGAAATGGCATGGAAATGATGTTTTTTTTCCATTCCCTTTATTTTCTTTGTGCTACTGAAAGGAAGGGAACATTCTGAAAGCAAAAGTGTTGTTGTTCTTAAATTTACTTCTTTGAAAAGTGATTGCAAAGAGTGTTTCACTTTTTTGCCTGAAAAGTTGTTGTTCTTTTTTGTTAACTGTAAAATACATATTATTGATGGGCCAAGATAATGCAAAGAATATTAGTACTTAGCCACAGCTTCTTATTTTCTTAACAAATGTAGGTTTTGTTTATATTTAACTGGAAACCACACAGTCTGCTGGGGCTTCAAAAAGATCACACAGAAACCCCTAGGAATACTAAATCTCTTTACCTTCTTTCAGTGAAGTCTTTTCTATTCCTGTGAACAAGCTCACTGGAGGTACATGGTTTTCAGCCAGCATGAAGGTCTCTTCTCCATGTCTTTATGTGCAGACTGGGGAGCAGTGACTGGGATGAGTCTGGAGGGATTTGGTGTGGTCTGCTGTGTCTCAGATACTGCAGTATTTCCCAAGGAAAATGATGTTGCTTGTCTTGCAAGGGCAGTGCATCCATGTGGTAAATCACACTACATCCTCAATGTCTTGCATTGTTAATAGCACTGAAAAAGAATAGTTTCAAATCAGCAAACACATGGAAATCCAAAATGACAGCTGGCCAGGCTGTTTATTGGTACAGCATGAAGACATCTTTGGGTAGCCTGAGCACGTGAGGTCTTTCTCCTTCCTACATGCAGTGAATTTCCTGGTCACAGCACACAACTCCTCAGGTGGTTTTTGCTCTTCCCCCTCGCCCTGGATGGGGTTGTCTCATAATCAGTGACAGACATGGGGACAGTTTTTTGTCTCTTGGTTTTGGGAGGGAATTGTGACTGAGAGGAGAATACATCATTTTGGGCTTTAGGCAGATGATGGCTAATCTGGATGGCTAAAATAAGAGCCAGCCCAGGCATCCAGTGGCAGCACTTGGAAAGTTTCCCAGGGACAGATTCCAACTAATTCTGGTGCAACCTACCCCTGTAACTGCAAGTGTAGCTGTTAGCAGCTTGAGATGTGTGCAAAGCACTGAGCTTGACTGTCTCCTTCACTGTCCCCAGATGTTTATTTTTAGAAGCCGCCTTATCTTTACACATCTCTGGTTCCAGGTGTTCCCATGCTGAAGTCATCATGAGGTCCCAAATAAATCCCTGATGCAACTGTGACTGTTTCACTGAGCTTACAGAAGGCTGTGCTGGGCTACGGAGAGTGGTGGCAACACTGGAGACTACATCAGGAGGGGAAAGATGTGAGGGAAGAGGAAGGTCTGGTTATACATTCCTCTGGCTGTATGCTTAGGGCTTGTGTATGTAGAGATACAAGGGAAAGTTAATCCACGTTAATTTCTAATGTGAATCACTTCAAGCACAGAAACCTAAACGCTGTGGCTGAAGTTTTCTAATATTAATCTTGTGATGCTTCAGTTCTCTAATTTATTTTTTCAAAGTATTTAGCATGCTTTATGTAGTTCAGCTGACCGAGCGAGCACCCGTATTGTCTACAATGGGCTCTCAAATTAGGAGAAGACCTTAGTGTACCGGTTGGTGTATGCACAACAGCACTGTCTCTGGGGACATAAACATAAAAACTTGTTATGTTCAGGCATCATATTATCCATAGGATATATGGTGTTTTCCAGGTGCTGGTCCTCCCTGAGCTTCTGGCTGTTCAATTCCAAATATTAGTAATCAATGACTGAGCCTTTAATTTCTTTTCAAGGTCAATCTGTGCTCTTTCTCTGGGAAAATCCCTGCAATTAGTTTAGGACTATAACCTTCAATGATGAAAGTCCATTGGTTCTAATGGAGTTGTGTCAGCTAGGAACTTGCCTGTTGGATTTGATGGAGCAATGGAGATGGCCTGATGGCAGCAGCTTCTGTTGATATCTCTGCAGAGGAAGGTGAGGATGTGGATAATCCTCATCAGAAAGAATTGGGAGTCTCTCTGGATCTCCCACACAGACCCTTGGAAAGAGTTTAATGCTGCTGCAGCAGCAAATAAATGGTAGCTGAAGTCTAGATACGTCAGTTAAAATATGATATTTGGGAACTGAACACAAGTGTGAAATCAGGTGTCAGCAGTAACATGCTATAACATGCAGCACGTGGGGCCAAGCGCTGTCCTGGCTTTCCCACGAGAAGGAGAAGCAGGAAGTGTTGGGTTTCTGTTTGAGGAGGTAAACACTGTCCATTCTCCTTTGTGCCTTGGGACTGAACAGTATGCTCTGACTTATGATGTAGGTGTGTGCTCTGACATGATATAGGTGTATGCAGTGCACTCTGACTTGAAGAAGATAGGACTTCCAAGTGGGCTGCTGTACACCACAGAGATACCAGAGGCAGGGCAGCTACAGCAGTGCCCTCAGTAAGGGGAGGTCTGTTCTGTGTCTAGGCTGATGCTGTGCTTTCTGCTAGTGCGTCAAGGCTGTTCCTGGGTCCCACTCCGGTTATTTAGAACAGCTCAGGTGTATTTGCAGTATACTGTTGTATGCAGCACAGACACTGCCACTCCCTCCCAGACCTTATCACCACAGGGCTTGCTCATGGATTGATCACAGCCTTGGGATCCTGTGTCATGGAATTGTTCTCGGTCTCTGATGTAGAAGCTCTGTAGATCAACCCCTCTGGGAAACAGCACTCTAAATATCTGTCATTCTGCTTTAACATGGACACGATTTTACAGCCTTCTGAATACCTGTGTCCTACCCTTGGTTGGACTGGTGCCTCATTCCTTGAAATACAGCACACTTTATGCCTTTATTAAGTACTCTGATTTAAGCCTATGTAATTTTTATGGAATGATACTAACAGACTACATTTTTATTTAATATATATGCATACTTATGTGTAAGTTCCTATTTCTAGGTGCCAATATTCTAAGTTAAACCCAAATATATGTTTTGCATATAGTTTGCATATAGGTATACAATATGCAGGGTGTGTGGAGATAAGCATGCTGTGCAATGTGTTTGCCTGTATACATTTTTTTTTATAATGATATTTCTGTGTATATCTATTTTGCAATACCAGTAGGTTCTAAGAAGGATACCCCCTGCCAAAACTCTCACAAGATGTTTAAAAGACTGTGTTTCCTAGTTATATGAAATATTCCATTATATTTGCAGAGCAGCTGAATGAAGTGGTGACCTTGCACCACCACCACTGATCCAGAAAGTATGAGATGTGAGGTGTAATCTCCATATGCTTTCAGTTAATGCGGCTACAATCGCGCACGCTTTCCACGCACACATGCACTTATCTAAACTTCAGGCTGGAAACCTAGTCATGACTGCATGAAGCTTCTCCATCTTCAGTTTCAGTTTTCTCCTGAATGCTGAGAGGGTCTAAATGACTATTTGTCCACATTCATTGAAAAAAATATTTTTTTTCCTCAGGCCCGACACGGTTGTAGGCAACAAACGTATATCCCTTCCTGTACGAGGGGCAGCATGAAAGGGCAAGCAGTGTTTGCATCATCTTCCTGTGAAGTAACCCCAGCTGATGTAGAGTCCTGTGGAGCCTCTCAAGCCTGGTAACCCCCACCCCTATTACCATTTCATGCAACCAGCAACAGAAACGTGCAGCAAAATAGCAACTGCAACCTGAGGGCATAGCAAGTGGCTTTCTGAGGATGCGATGGGCTAGATTCAGTTGTGTTTCCACTGTCATGTCCTAGAAATTATTTGTGCCAAATATATTTTCAAAAATTTTTACAAAAATTTCGAGGAAAAAAAAGGTGACCACTTTGTACCTTCCAGAAAGGTGCCTTCTCTTCTCCCTTTTATTCCAACTGAAAAGTGTTGACTTGGTCCAGTCGGAGACTGGGAGCTGTGTGTGTGTTCTGCTGCATTTTCTGATCAGATAAATCCACTACTGGTAGGCAACTCTGGGAGAAAATTAAGCACCACTTTTTTTGAGAAATATAAACTCTAGCTGCTGAATATATTAGCAAACGCTGAATGATAATAAGCTCCAGTGTTAAAGCATCAATTAAGCTTGCTGTAACAAGTGTTTATTGCAAATCAGGACCACGGTCTTGTCATGGAAAAGTACATGGGGATGTTTTTAATTAATAGTATAGTGAAAAAACATAGTTGTATATATTTACTTTTACAGGAATAACTAAGCTCCAAAAAATAAGCTCCAACAAGTGTGTTCAAGAGGAAAGGAGACTTTTGTGTGTACTGTCAAACAAAATTCCTCTAAAAATTTGTTATTTGTTGAGTTACTGAATGACTATCAGAGAGCAGTCTGGAAAGCGCTTAGCTGAAACCTTCCCATAAGGAGGAAGGAGGAGAAAACAGATGTCCATTTAACTAGAAGCGTGAAAATCACGTACAGGGGGTCAAAGACTGTCAGGACAGAGAAGATGATGAGACGCATGGTCTACCAAAAAAGACGACCTGTCTGAAGTGGCAGAACAGATTGTAAAGTGCTGGCAAAAAAAAAAGACATGCTAATACTTACTACTTCAAGCATAGTGGGGTGTAGGGAGCCACAGTAACAGGGAAGTGAAATAGCAGGGGAGAGAAGGTGGAGTATTTAACAGAGACAGCTGGTGAAATGAGTTCTTCATGTGGAGAATGCCCACAGTGCAGAGGGCTGCATCGCAGGTCAGCAGCACCCAGACTGCAAAGGCAGATCAGCAGCTGTGTGAGCTTTGTCTACACCTGCTGTGAAATCCACATCTTACAAATTACGGGATCTAGGGATCTGTGTCTTCAGGCTTTGGTTCAGACCATTAGGCAGGTGACTCTAGGTGTTTGGAAAGCTTCAGTATCTCTCAGCAGGCCCAGTGACTATCTCAAGCTGGTCTACACTCATGAAACATTCACTGATACAGCCCCATAGCAGGAGATTCACCTTTTGGTACATGTGCTGAGAAGTTAGGAGTACCTGGTTGGGGTATGAGTAGTCTTGCTGTGCTTCTGTGGAGATCTGCCACCTTACACGAGTGATGCTAGGCAGGAGAAAGCACAAGCTCTGGCCAGGCCTCCACTGCCAAGGAAGCACCCATCATCTGCTACACAAGCCACACTGACAGCCAGTGAGGGGATTTTAGGGATATTTCCTTTTCTGATCGTTCACGTGTATTGCTGAGTCTGGCACATTTGACTGTAGTATGAAGATCTCGGATGGCAGACGGCTGCTAGCTCTCAGAAGGTTCTTCTCAGTGTAATTCCTGGTGCGCGCGCTTTACTCCGCTCTGAATGACTGAATAACTACATTGTAGCCAGGATGAACTTTATATCTGTTTAAATGCTTGTGGCTTTGGTGTATAACGTAGCATGATGCTGTCCTCTGCAACAATGTGGGAAAATGTAAAAAACAATTCCACACATGTTTGCAATATTAGAAAAGCAGCTTGATCAGATTGGGCAGGCTTGGATTCTTTTTATAGTAGGAAAAGTAAAACAAGACTATATTTCTCAAACTCTTTGGTTTAAGATTTATTTTTCACATGAGTAGATATTTATAGAAGTTTTATTCAATGCTTTCTTCACCGTAGAAGTATAGCTTATTTTTTAATGAGTCTTCTACAAACACCTTGGTAGACCAAACTTTCACTTTTTTAACCATGCATACCAGGGTAAACAAACAAAACCAAACCACCAACACAAAGTCATTAGTTCTAGCATTCTCAATCACCTAATTGAAGGTTTATAAGGATACTTTGCCTTTGGTAGTTATGCAGTTAATTACACACCTGACTGGTGCAGCGTGAATTGAAACTGCTTCCTGGATGCGACAGCAAATGCCTTCCCAGCAGTTCCCCAGCCAAGGCCAACTTCTCCTTACTGTTCTTACAGAGAGGAACATACTCAATTGCTTCTTTACCAGATTACTAGCAATTTGTAGTGACAAAATGTGACTTCAGACACATGGACTGCAGATGCAGCAAAGGCTGACTGTGGTGCCAGAGGGGCACATAGCAGCCTTTGTCCCTGCAAAGTGACATGGGAGTGGGTTTGGTCCCAGAGCCCTTTTAGCATGGCTCTGAGAATCTCCTCCACATTAAGACCTCAGTCATGCCCTCAAATTCTTCCTGCTTGTCTGGAAGTAGTTTCTTAAGCAGTGTTACCTTGATCCTGCAAGATGTCCTGAGCTACAGAAGGGAGCACATGGACCCTGTCCCACTGAAAGTATGAAAAGTGACCTGTGGAGGAAATACAGCCAGGCCTGAGCTATGTTCTTTCAGAGTGCTCAGAAGTCAGTTACAATGGACAATAACTGCCCTAGTCATAAATTTTGAAATTAGACATTTGTCTGGAGACAAGAATGTAAAAGCAATCCTCAGTGCCCTGGGTATGGGCTCATTCTGGTCCTGAAAAGCTTTAAAAGGTTCCTCCTCATTCAGTCCCAGTTACTTCTGCCTATCTGAACACAAACTTCTGCAGCCTCTTCCCAGGCTTCTTGTTTCTGAAACAAAGCCATTTCCATTTAGAGCCCTCCAAGCCCCATCCACCATATGCTTTTCTTTGACCTGCTGGGTGTGGACAGTTTCTCCCAAGCACACTGTCCTGCCCACCCTCCCTTTACCAGACATGGTCAACAATTAAGCTAATTAATCTATATGCAGGATTAAGTCTATAGGGCCAGATTCACAAAGGAATTTAGGTGTTTGAAATGGGAATTAAGCTGATTATCAGCATGTCGCTCTCATTATACACTCTTTGAAACTTTGATAGCCTTGTGCTGGTGCACATTTCCTCTCGGAGAGTTCTTGTGTGTGCCGGGAGGGAACAGAATTCCCTTTATGCTGTTCCCCCAGTGAGAACTGCCCCAGGGCGAGTCCTGGCCCCCACCTCGCCCATCCAGCATTTGGAATATATGAAAAGCTATCTTCCCCACATCCCTGCAGTAGGCTTTGCTTGCTCAGTGTAGTAGGAAAGCCTGTTTGAAACGTTTTGTTTCACACCTTTATGTACAAAGTTGTCAGGGAACAAAAGACATTTTTGTTAGCAAAGGCTCACAGAGATTTTCTTTCATGTGTGACAGATGCTTTCAGGATCCATTTGAGGGAATCTGCATAATTGATACACAACACCAGTGACCCAGCCTGAATGACTTAAAGTCTTTATTTTCATCTCGGGTGGCTCAGAAGCAGCCAGTGGAATTTGTAAGGCTCCATTAAGATGTTCAGGTCTTCAGGCTCTCCAGCACTAGGGACCACGTGAATACCTGAGGACAAATAGCCTAGGTTTCATTAGCAAGATAAAATCCACAGGGTGAAACATGGGAAATCAAATGTGATAAGGCAGTGATTGTGAGCTGGTTATGCATAGTGTCAGCCACAGTAGGCTGAAGAATAATAAAAGGAGGAAAAATTAGGAGCTCTAAACTGTAACAATTGCCCTACAAGCTTTGACTGCTGCAAAACGTTTCCTTCTCTGTCAGCTCTGGCAAGGGCAAGCAAGCCTTGCAATAAAATAAACCCGCCCAATGTAGACATTTTTTTGACAACCTACACCATTCAAAGTGTTGTTTCTGTCAGTAGTACGTTATATTACCAATCCCTCTTCAGTTTTTTATCTTCATCCAGGCATGAAGGCTTATCCCAAAATGAGAAGAACTCAGGTGGATTAGTTTCTTCTCATTGAACAGAAATGTTCAGAGGCTGTGAGCTTGGTGATCCTGGTTGAGGCTTTTGGATGGGCTATAACTTTCCTAAGGATGAGCTATAGATAAACTGTAGAGGTTTCATTTTAAAGACGTTTTACAGATCATTGCTTTGCTCATTAACAGTCCTCTCTTTCATTTGCTGATTCTTATTCTTCCCTAAAACTAATGGAATATTACAGTGGCCATGCCTTTGTTTCCAGGGAATGTGGGATTGCAGTTCTTATAGGCTGGGGGAGTTCTGCTTGGGGTCCACAGTAGGGCCTGTCCCCTCCCCCCCGCCCCCGTAAAGACTTCAGCAGTATTCAAGAGGACTTAGTGTTCTGAAAATAGCTCACCCAGTGTCATGCAATACTCATTTCTGATAAGGTGCTGAGGGTCATATTACCAAATTTATGCCATGTCCGGCTCCCTGAGTCACCACAGATCATTGGATGAGTTGCTTATCCTCTTTGCGTCACCATGCTCCAGTTAAATTGGGGATAAAATGTAGTATTTCTTCCCTGCCAGAACACTGGCTTTGTGCTCATTACTTTGTTCTAAAAAAGTGATCATTATCAGCACTTAGTTTCTTCCACCTTCCTGTGTAGTTCCTGGTGTCTCTGGGTGAATGGCCAATTCTGGCCACCCTTGAGAGATGGACTGTGAGACCACCTGGGTTGCATCCCCTATGACAGGTCCTGAGTTCTTCAATGCTTTCGGCAGCACAGCGACCATACCTGTTCTCTGTCAGGTGTTAACATAGTAAGCAGTGCCAGTCTGGGAGATGGTGTTTGTTCCTTTTCCCACTCTATTTTCAAGAAGGTTTCTAAACAGTCACAGATATTTCTCTGTTCCAGCTTTCTGTTTAATTACAGAGCAAAGAAGCATGTCTTACAGAGAGACTGCACTTTAGGTGGGGAAAAAAGCTTGGTGAAGTATGGAAATCACATTAAAAATGATCATATCAGTAGCCATGAATAAATTGTCAGCACTATTCAACCTAGCGCTATAATCACTATAAAGCATTTTAAGACACATTTATGTTTAGTGGCGGGTAAGAGTGAGAAGCTTATAATTTAGCTCTGATAGATGCGCTATTAAATGCTGCTTTAATAAGTACCATGGCTACACAGGGCCCAGTGTTATTTGCAGACTCTGTTGCTTAAGAAAGCACCAACATATGGGGTGTAAAGCTGCTTCAACAAGACAGTCAGGTTTCCTTCAAGTGAATCCACCAAGTTACAAATCACATACCAGAATCAAACCAACAAGGGCAATGCAAAGCTCTTGCATTGTTTCAGGTCCTCACCTTACTCTTCCTATGGTGAGGAGTCACAAGCCCCTCTTCTCCACAAACAGGTGAGGTGTGTTAAAGTCCTACAAACAAACTTGTGCAGCTCTGGGACAGGCTGCTCTGGACATTCCAGTACTTTGCTGGTGCCCCCTTGAGCAATGAATTTGACTTTGTCTGAAGAAGGTGTGGAGAGCCGTGCTATGCTATCCATATGTGACTATAGAATCAGCTTTACATGGGTTTGTAATAATGGGGCCAAGTTATAAAGCAAACAAACAACAAAATATGCTATGAAAGTTATTACTGAATAAGATCCTCTTTAACTTCTGCAGTCTTTCAGTTCCTTATTGAGGAGGCTAATTAGATATTTGAACCTATTCCAGGATTAACATGTCCTTGGAGAATCCTTGAAGGAACACCTTTCCTACTCATGTCTGAAGTTGGGTCTGTGTGACCCAGACCTCAAGATGATTTGCTCCTTTCTATAACTAAAAGGGAAAGTTGCCACTTTGTTTTCTTGCCTATTCACTCTTCTTGTCTTTGGAAAATCAGGACATCATACTGAAGATGACATGAAGACATTTGGTTCCTTCCTCTGTTTTGATTAATATATATCTATTTCTAGTCTCTTGCTAGATTACATGCTGGCATCATCTTTGTACTTTTTCCTGTTTGTTACCAGAGCCTTAAGACATAGTAGCAAGATTTTATAAATCTTGTATCACAGTGGTTTATAATTCTACCTGCATTTTAACAGGACAAGTGAAATTTACTACTTGCAATCCACAGAGTTCAACACCACCACTGAAACATGAAGGAATGAAACAGTGGAGGTGATGCCTCTTTTCACAAGATCACATTAGATCACCATTGTGTGTAGTACACAGGAAAATGTGGCTAGGAAACACCGAACCTGTATCATTCATTGTTCAGATCTGCTGCAATGTTCATCTAGGTCCTTGTATTAAACAAAAAATATTCACTGTGATTAAATGGATTTAGTGGATGATACAGTACTTAATGCAGAGGTAATAATACGACTTTCCTCATTAGTGCAGGACTGCTATAGCCTCTTAATTGATTTTAATTGGTATTTAATTAGAAAATGTGAATCCCCTGTGGCTAATTCATATTTTATGCTATTCCAAGGTAGAATATTATTTCTCTTCTACAAATGGCATCCCAATTTTGGTTTAGGAAATATATGAAATCTTGTCTTTCGTGACCTTTGATGGTCTCATGCATGGAGATTGTACGTCATAGACTTGGGCTGTTTATCAGCTCTAAGCCTCTAAAGGTCACCATCACCTCTCTCAGTAAAGGATCCCATTTTCTGTCTCAGCTTTTACTCTGGAGTGGAGATTCCTAGTGAGGTACCTCACAGACCATTGTGCTGCTATGCAGCATGTATCAAAGTATTTCTTGGGGAAATACTCCAAAGAACCCTGTGTTCAGAATTTGTGGTAAGATTCAGACAAAAGTTTTATCGTTTATGAACAACTGAGAATACCTGTGAGTCCTTATATGCAAAAGGTGCTGAAAGGAACTCAAATGAAATACCATATTGTTTCAGCTCCGTAAAGAATTACTTGAAATAGAGAGGGAGAGAATATCCTGCTCTTTGAATGAATAACACAAAGAAATCCCTGTGCTTGCATGAAATGAAAGTTTTATTGCATTCCGGATTTTCAATTGTGCTGTGTTAAACCATATTAATATTTGGTTTTTCCAGGGCAGTCAAAAATCATTGGTAATGATGAATTTTTCATTTGCACTAGTGCCAAATGATCAGCCTTAGTGCTCGGAGGTCAGTCAATCATCCTGCTCTGGTGGAACATTTCTGCCTTTAAGGCAAATGAAACTTTCTTCTCTCTATCTCAAGTGCAGACAACTTATGGGACAAACTCACTAATTGCTCATCCTCTGTGCCATGGCCGTTGCCCTATGATCCATCAACATACCTGAAATGAAAAGTGATTTCCCTGGAGACAAGGGGTATTGCTGTTCATAGCTTTCTTGTGTACCTGGATGTAGATTCTCTAATAAGCAGCTGGATCAAGCCAAGTCTCTCTATCCAGCCTTTCTAAGAAAAGAAAAATGATAGTCTGATCCATATCTGAGTGGAGACATGATTCCAATGGGCTTCAGAACAGCAATTTCATTGAGTCAAATAAAGACAACCTGGCTGTGAAGTCAGCTATTCAGATGAGAAGTTAGTAGCCAGCCTTTCTCGACTCTTCCCCAAGCTCCAATGGCTGGCCACATCTTACTATGGGTGGATTTTAGTACTTCATTGTGGCTTTCATCTAAAAGCATTCGGAGTAGTCATCATTCCCACCACTGGAACAACATGACCTCACACTGAAGGAGAATAGCATTTAAACAAAGTGATCTCCAAAATCATTAATCCTAAAAGTCCATTTTCTAATGGAAATCTACAGGATTATCTCCTGAATTATGGGTTTGCTGCATGCTTGATGTGTGGTGTAGATTTCTTTCAATCCACTGCCTCAGTACAGCAAAGGAGAAGGCAGTTGTGGCTGGCCTTCTGCTCCTTGCTTACAATATCACTTGCAAACAAAAGCACCTGAGCCTTTGGTTTCTACCTTTGTTTGGCACAGAAATGTAACTGCAGTTATTTTTCAGTGACATTCACTCATTTTATCTGTCTTTTAGTATTGCTGGTTTGAGACTGGTCTTATGTTGAAAGTTGAGTAATTATATCTGTCTGCACGGTGTACTTAGCCTTACAACACAATATGCCTTTCTTTGCTCTGTGTCATTTTTTATTGCTTGTGTTCTGAAGCCTTTGAATTTAGCTCAGACTTTAAGGCTGAAAGCTGTTGATTTCTGAAAGGTAAAAATGAACAAACAAAAACTTCTGTGAAGCTCACTAAACCAACATATTTGTTTGCAGACCAGCAGCAACAAAAAGGTTTGCCTAAGAGACCTGCTTCTTTCTGATTCATATCCTTGCTTTGTGCTGTGTGCCAGTCCTGCTCTCCCCCTTTTAATTTCTTTTTTAATATTATGTCTTTGTTTCTTCATTTCCACTTGCTATTGAACTTTTCTTCGGCCTTTGCCTAAGTCTTCTCTACCAGGTTTCTCTTCCAAGGCACCTTCCACTCTGAAGCTAGTATTTTTTTTCTCCAGTAAGATATCAGCAGACCAGCTTCATCTATCCTCTGAACTGGTGGAAATCAGATATCCCACGCAGTGAGCAGGATTTACGAGCAGTTATATTCTTTTTCAGTTGGCATTTTGCTTTTCTTTAACCCCACTTAAGCCAACAGGAATAATTCAAGTGTAGTGCATAACACAAAGTGTAGTTGGATCTCAGGCTGATTTATTGAAAATAAATACTGTAAATCCACTCCAACAGGTTTGTTGGTTTGGTCTCTCATGGAAAGAGCATGACAGCCTTTTGTGTCCATCTCTGTGATGTTTCAAGGGGCCGAGGTGCCCAAATCTGAGTTGAATGTGATCCGCAGTTGGTAGTTGTTGGTGTCTGGACAGGCAGTCTTCATTTTGCATCTGTATTAATGGTTGTGTATGGACATCCTTAGGCATTTGAAAGCACTTTAGCACTGCCCTAATTGTGGTTTTGTGAGAGGTAATGGTAAAACTGCTGTTGACCTCACTGGAAAGAAGTTTGGCAAATGCCAAGAAGTTTTGAAAGTGTCCCTGAAGTGTTCTACAATTGTCCTGCTCTTCCAGAGCCTTAAATAAGGATGTTTGGAGCACTGCTTAACAGCCGTCTTTGGACACCTCCTACAGTGATGGCTGCTGCTTTTGCCAAAGTCAAGTTGGAGAGGGAGCATTACAGAAGAGTCACACTAAATGACCTCTATTCACACTCAGAGTCTACTTAACGTGAGACATTTACGATTTCCTTTAGAAACTGCTTATAAATACACTTTTGTGGTATGCATGTCTAAGGCAAAGTTAGAACCGCACATCCATAGCTTGTTGTTGCATCAAACAGGCGAGAAGCATATGGGAAGTGGAATAAAAATGCAGTGAATGAATCCGCTCTTGTGACAAACTGTGGTTGTTCTACACATTTCTTAAAATACAAGAATCCCTTACTAGCCCAAAGTGGGAAAACGCGTATTGTTTGTATGCAGTAAAATGTGTTTGTCTTTGAAAAATCTATTTATAGGCATTGTCAGTGGCAGCCGTTCAGCCCACTGTCTAACTGCTACCTGCCAATTTTCTCTTTATGCTTCTATTAACTGGAGCTTTGGGATTCACAGTTTATTCTAATTCATTCTTAACGATGGTAAGCCAGTCTCTTGTGTCGGTACTTGGGAGTTGCGTTGAAGCGCTGGAATCAAACTTCTTACGGAGAGGGAATTATTTTTTTTATTTTTTCATTCATACTTAGAGATTATTTTTGCATCAGTGTGTTCTGAGTATTGGGATCAAGACTGGTTTTAGAATAGGATGTGTCAGTAAAAATAAAATCAAGTTCTGCAACCTGCATTGTTTTACAGGACTTTGGCCCTGTCCATCTGTGAACAAATTCTTTTCTCAGAGATGTTCCTTTAGCATTTCTTAGGTAAGGGCTAGATAAAGGTTGAACCTGCTGAACTGAACCAGAGTATTAGGTGATCCTGCTCAGGCAGGTGCGTTGGACTAGATGATCTTTCAAGGTCCCTTCCAACTCCTGACATTCTGTGGACCTGTGAATTTCTGAAGTGGCTATTTGTGACTCTGTTATACTTATCTCAGAGGTGTCATTTAGTGAAGGTAGAAATGCTCGCTTTTCTAATGCCTATTTTTAAGTAGAGTTAATTGCCACTGATCATTCATTATCTCTCAGATTGTGTCTATGTGTGTTTTAGAGATTCCACCGAGCAATTCCTGAGCAGGTTCAGTACACTTAGGGCAGTAATAACAGGTTTGTGTGGGTCAGGAAAAGCTTTCTTTGTGAAATATCATTTTTCATCCTGTATCTTGGTAGCTAGTGCTTATGCCCGTTCCATGTGTGAGAGGGTAGATGTGGGTGCGCATTCAGAAGATTTAGTTGATTCGTTTCAACCAGATTGGCTGCTTTTCCTCCACACAGGCAGCAAGTCAAAGAAAGATGCATTTAGTGTTTCCCATCCTTTTTAAATTAAAATTAAAAACAATAAATAGAGCTAAAATGTTGAGTAAGGCAGGAGAAAGAATCCTTTATTGTCCCGAGGAGGTTGAAGAATGAAAAAAATAAAGGCTCAGTATGAATGAGTTTATTACAAAATCTAGTGCCTTGACGTATTCTTCAAGCTGTTCAAGGGTGTTGAAGGAGAAAATGTAGTCTTGGGTCATATAATGGTATTTCTAGGTGCAATATGCATTAGTGTCCACGGGAACTGTGCTGTTTCTGCCAGGACTGAATTGAATACTTCTTTTCTTTTTTTTTTTCTCCACCGCTCAGTTGTGCAGATAAATGCAATAGCAGATGACTGTCAGAAAATTTACAGTAAAATTATCAGGGAACATCAAGACTACAAAACTTCTGTTCTGATTGTATTACCCTGAAGCAGCCAGGAAAACTATAAAAGAAAACAAATGTCTCCTGTAGCAAAATGACTGCTCTAATTTCTACTTTCATTGACTGATAGATTTTTGAAAATTATCATGTATTCCTAAGGTGTAGAAAAAAACATTTCAGTTAACCCCTAAAGAAGAAAAAGAACCACAGGTGAAAACACAGTGGAATCAAACAGAGAAATTAAATTTATTTCCTGGAATATAAGCACAGATCAGGGAGTCCTTTCGCTGATGGGTGCCCCAGAAAGCCCAGGTGCATAAAATGCTCAAATATTCCTTTACCCCTCCCCTTTCTTTTTAACCTGAATTTTAAAAGTTCTCTGTATGAGATTATTTTTCTTCTTTCTCTGCACTGAGGGTATTTGTAGTAGTGCAATAAAAACAAAGAAAGGAAATTGGGAGTCTGCTGAGGGCAGGTGACCTAATATATGGCTTTATGTCCCAAGTCTCACCAGAATGTCCAAGGATAACATCGACTAGCTCACTCACAATTACTAATTATGAGAAAGCTTGGCAGGGAGACCTATAATCTTTTTATTAGACAGTAATACAGTTGTGGGGAAAAGGGAAAGATCTGGAGTAAATAAGACATTCTGCAAGTTCATTAAAAATACATGGTTTGACTGTTGGAAGATGCATGTCTTCCTGACAAGACCATGTTGGTTACCTTCCTAATTGCCGTTAATGTATGAATAGCAGCTTTGGATTCTTTTTTTTTTTTTCATGATCTAAGATGTAGGGCCTTGATTTCCAGAAGGTGGGTACCTGATAATTTAGAAGAACACATGCTAACCACTGGTCAAGAAAGCTTGGAGAGGGTGATTTCAGAGTTGATGGAATTAGGTCCAGCATGAGCTGGTTAAGGAGCTGACCGATAGACAATTACGGAGAAGAAATAAAGGAAAGGTACAAGTATGAGTTAAGAAGCTGCTGTGAAAATGGGTAGTTGCACAATTTAAAGAAGCTTCTTTGAGGGGAGGGAGAGGAGAAGGCGAAGTGTCCTTTTCAATGAAAAAGAAAACTCCAAATCAACTCTGAAAAAACAAATGGCAAGGTCATTGGCTTGACAATGAATAATAGACCAGCTATGAAAGGCAATTGTGTGCTTCCATTCTTAAGAAAGCCATTTCTTCTGGCAACCAACCATCCCAACCAGAGACTTGAGTCTTATTACAGCAGGAAATGAGTTGTTCTGCTAACTTCACGCGTGTAGTGAATTTGCCACAGAACTTCTACAACAAAGTTGTTTGAACAGAAGTAGGAAATTGCAGATGACATTAGCTAATAAGTCTCACAGCATTCAGCTGTGTTAATGCTGGCAGAATGCACACAGCATATGGAGTTTAGGTATAGATTTAAATGTGTTAGATTTGACTCTCAGATTGGTTATGTTAGTGTTAGACAAATATTATCCGTGAGGACACAAATACAGTAGTTATCAAAATAAAGTACCAACCAGAAAGATGACTGACGGAGCCCGCCCAGGCTTGGCAGTTTCATGTACTGAACTTTACCAGGTTACCCCGTGCTGGTTTCTCACTTGTATGAAGTGATTGCGCTGTGTGACGGCTGCCAAAATCCCGACGGTCTGATTGCAAGGATTAGTAGAATGCACTGTCACATTCAACTACTGTCATTCTTCCTTCTTTTTTCACAAACTAAACCTTTTTTGAGGTATAATAAGAAACAACACTTAAAACTTCTGTTTTCCTTTGCCGGGAAGCTATGGGAATGGCTATGCCATAACTCTTGGTGTATCAGGTGAGCATGAGGCAATCCACCCAGTAACACAGGACACCTGCTAAGAGAACTAACAATAGACCATTCACTAAAAAAAAGCACCAGTAATTAATGCTAGAGTTACATGGGGCTGTTACAAGCTAGTTAGAGGCCTGGTGTAAATGAGTATTGCTCTAATGGTGCCCTAATTTACACCTATGCTACATGGCATTTAAAGCTGTTGACAATATGAGCATTCGTGTTTATACTTTGTCCTGTCTGAGGAGAGATTCCCATCTACTTTGCAGTGTGTAAGTGCCAGTTTCAGCATTCGCTGGGGGAAGAACAGCCAGGTCAGCTTTTCTGGTTGGAAACTTGTTTTGTTGGAAGTAATTGCAGTTTTCATGATAAAATGTTGTATGCATTATATTAAATGTATTCCTATAGTCTTGTATTGAGCGATGATGTAGTTAAGGATATACCAGGGATTTCCACTGTAAAAACCAACCTATTCTGAAGACTTTAATATAGCTGTAAAAGCTGATTACACGTTGGAGTGCGAGTTCGAAGATCTTGGAGAAAGAGCTCTTTAGCACACATGAAAGATACCTCTACATAATGGTTTATAAACAAAACCTGACAATATTGAAGGGAAACGATGAAGAGCTACTCAAAAATCCATTTAACTGATAAGCTGAATGCTCCTAATAACCAAATTTCAGGCATTGCAGTGAAATAAGTGAAAACACGGTCTGAAGAGAGAGTTTCAGCCATGAGAAATCCTACCCTTTCAGGACAGTTTCTACATAAAGTGTGTTTTAGAGCTCATTTAATATGAGTAATGTCAGTCTGTTAGATGCCCACTGTTGGTATGTGGTGCCTGTCTCTTGGTGCCATGTACTGTAGGAGCAGGAGCTGTCTAGCAGAGACTCCTGGACAGCAGATCCTATCGGTCACTGAGAGATTGTTCAACAAAATGGTATGACTCAATTTAACTTCTGGGTGGGAACTGACCCATTGCCTGTTGGACAACTGAGTGACCCAATGAGTCATGATGCTGAGGGTCTGCCTGTGTCTGCAGAGGGATCAGAGCTAAGCTTGCTGTGCTGGATCCAAAGATGGGCACCTGTGCTGGTGGCTGGGTGTGAGCAAGCTCATGCTTGGATGTAGGTGTTGGTTAGGGACTGTCAGGGAGAGATAAGAAGGGCTGGGAGAATGAGCTGAGTCATTCCCACACACCTCAAGGGCAGTGCAGTTAAACCAAGGCTAAGGAGTCGCCAGATAACTTCACCAGGAGTTTCTTTCCTGCTTTGAGCTTTCCCTAACTCAGTGATCTCAGGATTGCCCTCCATTGCATACAGGAAACATGAGCTCTCACACTCTCATCCCTTTGCTGTCATCTCTGAGTATCGATTAAACATGTGAGCTCATGAGACTTGGAGGATACGAGCAAAGCTTGGTCAAAGATGTTTAAGGAAAGATTGCTATAGGAAACACAACTAAAACATTGCTATTTGGGAATGCAAGTATCCTGCAGTGACGTATGCAGAAGAGGTATTGTAGTTTATACCACACAACAATTGCAGTTGGTTGTTTTTCCAATACAAGAAATGCCACAGAGGACAGTCCTGTCTGGACCTTGCTATGAAAGAAAATCTTCATTTGAACCCAAAGTTGAAGCAAGTGTGTAGATGCTAGAGCTTGTGAGCAAGTACACAAGTTTCTCCACCAGAAATGATGGGCAGAAGGACTAGCTTTCTCCCAAATAAGGAAAATTAAGAGAACAGCACTCAAATGGGGAAAAAAAACCCAAACCCTAAATAGAACCTGTAAGGTGTGTAAGAGCAGCTCTTTAGAAAGGTACAGGGAAGGAAGATTGCAATTTTAGATTTAAAGTTTTCTTGGTTCTGCAGTGAAGACAGCAATTAGAGGTAAGTGTGTGTTGATGAGAATTCAGTGTATTTAGCTTATCAAAAAGAGGAGAGGGAAGAATTCTTTAATGGATACTGTCTTCATGGAGGGTGCGGGGGGGATGACATCTAGTAATGATTTCTTTAAACCAGCAAGTAGGGACATAATGAAAACCTACTGCTGGAAACCAATTGTAGTGAAATTTAAATGAGAACTAAAGCATGCATTTTTAGCAAGTGGAAGCAGTTCAGCACCGAGAAACATCACTAAGGATATTGGTGTTTGTGTCTTCAGATCAAGAGCTTCTTAAAGATGTCATGTTCAACAGCAAAATTTTGGATGTATAACAGAACATTTACATGAAAAGGAAAAGCAAACCAGCTGCAGCCTTAGAATGGGTACGGGGAATGTGTGGGGTGTGACCCCCTTTGAGCTGTGGGTTACAGATTCCCCGAGGAGCCATGAAGGTTCTTCCTTCTAACCACACCAGTGGGAAACTACCGAGTTTCTCTGGACTGGCAGCTGCTCTTCACCGCTCACACAGGAACCTCAATGCTCTTCAGTATGTCCTTTAGAGAATTCAGGCAGCAGCTTATTCAGTAACTAAAATCTCCTGCTTACCAGTTCAGTTTCAGAACATTAACAGAAAACCAGAGGGTACAGATGGGAGCAGCAGCTGAACGGGACACGGTGAACCTCGCGTGAGTGACAGTTCCCGAGCAAAATGCTCCACATTCCCTAAACTCTGAGATCTCTGCTGTTCTGGTGCAGCCAGTCTAGAAATCGAACTGCCTGGGGTAGGCTCTCCTTGTGGCAGTTGGAATGCTGTGGAGGAGCACTTGCAGGAAAGGTCAGTGTGAGCACTCTGCTTGCACAGTGTGGTGCAGCCCACTCAGTCACTTGTGGCTCTTCCCACAACCAGCTGGTTCCTATGGCCTGAGTTCAGTGATCTTGTGTATGAGCCCACGGTGTCCCTGTAACCTGCAAGATCAGATTATGACTTTAAATGTGCTATAACCAGCTTTGTTTTTAAACAAAGGGGCTCTTCTTGGCCAACTCTGTGATCACCTGAGTTTGAAACTGCCTGGCACTGACTGTCAAACATCAGCTTCTGTCTGCGTCTGCCTATTTAAAGGCTGGCCCTCAGGGCTTAATTTGCATATGTGGATGATGTATTTATGCATGTAAATTCGATGTGCTCTTTTAACTTCATAGCCTACCTGCCTGCCCTATTAAAGAGATTTAGGGGCACCTCCAGTCAGTGAAAGTGACTTACAACTATGTCCCATTATGTGAGTACACTTTATGTGCTTCAACTGGATCCTGACCAGCAGAAATATCTTCAACCATTCCAAGTTTGTTCTCAGCTCGTGTCTGACAGCTCCCTTAGGGCCATTATATTTTTATATAAATAAATATATATATGTATATATCCATATCTATATATAAACTCATTTTTAATCTAGTTTCACTTTGATAAAATAAAACATTTCACATATTTAGAAGAGAAGGGAAAGCACAAGTTTCTTTCTTGTGAGGAGAACCAAGTCTTGCTTGAAGACCAAGCACTTTGATAATTTTCTGCAGCAGTTATCTTCCAGACCAGATTTTGGCAGAACATGAATTAATTAGGGCCTGGGGATGTCAAATCCATTTCAGGAGTGTGTTGGAAGATGGGAGTCTGCCAGCACAAAGCCAGAGATGCTACCTGCAGCATAAAAACTTGGGAACAGAAGGGCTAATGTCAGGAGAAGGGAGCTCGTGGCATGCAGGGCTGGAGATAGAGTGGCAAACAGAAAGCCCTGGCCAAAGTCCCCTGTGAATTCTGCAGCAGAGCCTGGGGCCAGTGCAGATGACAGAGACTGGAGGCAGCAAAGCTCTCATCTCGCCTGTTGGGAAAGCACACTTGGAGAGTAAGATGGATTTTTCTGATCCTAGCCCTGTATTTCAACACTTTCCTGTCCCTGTATATTTTCTCTTAAATAAGACTTTATTTTATCCTTGCGATGGGATTTGAGCACTGGCAGTAAGTGCAAATGAGCATTTCCTTCCACGTGGTTGAAGACCACCCTATCAAAACCAGTACCAGAGCAGTAGGTGTTATGGGCATGCTTAACTTAATCCACCCCTGAACTTCAGCTACTTGCATTGCACATTTTTCGTTTCTTTTCCATCACTTTGTCACTCGTGTTGTTATTTGCAACATTTTATTTAATTGGGAGCACAAACTTAATTAAGTTTCTACAGTGTGTATCTGACAGATTGAATTAGAAATAGCATCAGTGACAGCAAGTGACCCAACTCCTCCTACCCGGAGCAGCAAAGTTAAACCTTAGGAAAAACCTGGAGCAAACACAGGGAAGGTAAACTTCTGCTTGGCTGGAAGTGCCTGGAAGTCCCAGGGGCAATGAGACCATGCAGCACGGGGTGGTGCTCCACCAGAAAACTTATGGTACACAGTTAGGAAGGGAAGGGGACAGATCAAGTAATAGTTTATAAGTAACTGAAGGACTTTTTGAAATAGAATATTTTTTTCAAAGAAAATTAAATGTCAAACTATATTCATAAGGAAAGGAAATAATATACTGGTTTGGGTTGGTTTCTGTTTAAACCAGTGTAAGCTTCGCGCTTTGAGGACATGTACTGTGGGGAACTGCAAATTCAGGTCTCAGCCATGCAGCCCAGTTCTTCTGGCCCTCTGACTACCAACTCAAGGGAGCCTGTTGCTTTGGGCTGCGGGAGTCAGGCGTCTGTTGAGCAAAATGCGGAGGAGAATGAACAAGCATTAACCTTTTTCTCCAGGGTCAGAGCCCAATCAAAATGCCCTTCCGCAGAAAGTAACAGAATGAGATTAATTTTACATGCTACAGCTATGATTGTCCAAGTGTTATGGGGAAGGCAGAATAAATTCAGGCAGGCAAGGTTTCATTAATTGAGGGAATTTCCAGGCTAATTTACAGGTGTTCAGGGACCTGACCTATTTCAATTTGAATAATAGCTGATGACAGAGTTTGATATGCACCAACCTCTACTTAAACAGAGGGGTGAGAATTGTTTTGGGCTGGGGCTGCTTAATTAGTATTCCACAAATATGGGATCGTTTTGCTAAGCACAGCTAGCGCTTATTTCCTTGTGGGATTTAAACTAAACAGAAAATCAGTGCATGTAACGTTGCACTATGTAAAAGATTTTTAAAAAGCCAAAACCAAGCACAAAACTTGTGCTATATCTGGTTGTTGATTTAAGTTTTAATCTGAATTAAGGGGAAAACACCATAAAAACTCTCAGATACTCTTTGGACTCTGACAATTAGACTCTAATTTCAAGTTTCATTTGTTTAATGGACAACTATCTTGGTCATTAACTTTATCTAAAGTGGATGCTAATTAATGCTCGATTACAGTTCCAAAGGTGTTTCTCATTATACCCACCTGAATGCCCACAGTCACCCACCATTCATTGTATTAGTAAGAGGGGAAACAATGAAAGGGAGGATGACAAGAAGCCAGGGTTTCCCATCAGCTCTGATCTTAGAGTTATTCACTGTAGCTTGAAGTTAATTGCTGAATTTTAAAACTTAAGCTATAATTTTTAACTGTGGGATTTTTAGCCTATTTGGAAAGAAAGAATCTCAATCCCTCCTGGGAATCAGTTAATATTTAATGCTGTTCTACTCCAATGTCAAAATTTTGCCAGTAGGTAACGAAGAAATGTGTTTAGCTCACAAATTCCTCGAAGCACAGTGCAGTGTGGAATACACACCTCTAGTAGTGGGTTAATTCAGCTGTTTTCAATATCACTTTTCAGTTAACGCAAAACATTATGATTGCCTGAGGTATCAGTGGCACTGAGCAGCTACCTCCTGGTAGGTGTTGTTTATATTTCATTACAGTCCTGAATTCCCACAAAAGATAGTTCTGGTCCTGCATGCCGGGCAAATACTTAGAAGAGGAAAGACCCCGTCTCTGGGATGTTTGCAGTCTCCTAATTGTAATTGAAAGGCAATCAACTGACTTTGTAGATCTCCATAATAAGCTTTAAACAAAGAGAGGTGCTTTAAATGTGTAGTCTTTCATTTAAAACCAGACTTAACCTTTAGCATGGTACTGCCTGGCAGAGCTGGCTATCTGGTAATCATTTAGATTCCCTGCTGTTTTCCATCCATTTCCATCTCTCTGCTCTCACTTCTCCCAGCTGTAGGGGGAATACAGTATTTCTCACTGTCTGGCCCAATACCTTGGTGTAAATCTTCCTCGGAGCATGGCATTCAGCAGATACTTTAGAAGTAACCCTGTGCTGATAGAAATCTTACTCCCAACAGTCGGATGTTGCCATCAGAGTAATGACAGGTGTCCACCTTGTAAAGCAATGGAAATTGGTTCCTGAGAATTATTTCTGTTCTCTGTACCGTGATTTAGGAGACTGTTGAGCACAGCCAACTCCTGTGCATGGTGTTTCTCCATCTCCTGGCAAAACATGTGCATTCATGCCCGATCTCACAGTGTCTATGACTAGGACTAGAAAACACAGTTTCTGTGATGCTAACTAGAACCCACAGTTCTTCCCAAGATATGTAATCTTGGCATTTGTGAAATATTAAGTTTTATAAAGAATAGTGACTTCCTTTTGTTCAAGAGAGTTAAGCTCTCCCATGTCAGTTTTATAGGTGGAGCGTTCATTCTCATAAAGGCTAATAATCTTATTTAGCTCCTTGTCTCCACCGTGAAGTATGTTTGCAGCTTATTTAATCTTTTCAGGAGAAGCCAGCAAGCCACCCAGAGGCTAAATAACTACTGACAGCTGTTCCGTACCATCTCTCCTGTTAGATGTGTAAAGTTTTTAACTGTTTAGAAACTTCAACACTAGCAGAACAAGGTGGTTGGTATTTTTCACCAGAATTATTCAGAGCTCTGTATTCTGCTTTTTTTCTTCTTCTTCTTTTGGTTTTTTTTTTTTTTTCCTACACAGATTCCCAGAAATAACTTGAAACCAGAACTCTCTTATACAGTCAGAGAAAAGACTGAGTTGGAAGGGACCTCATCTGCTCCCACCTTCTACGGAAAGCAGTGCTTCAGCTATCAGCTTTTCTTCAGAGGTAACAGGTATGCCTGGAGAAGCTGGAGGGAGTGATCTCCCTGCATAATACAGGTGCAGTTAAGCGAGTTCAACACATCGAGACAACAGCAGCAGCGAATGCATCTGCAGTATTTAGGTGTACTCAGTGAGTCCAGTGCAGCTTGCTGCCATTCATGTCTGCCAGCAGAGTCACCAATAGCTTTACAAGCTGACACAAAATCTCTTTTCTCTGTAGTGGTTATTGACAAAGTAACATCCAGATGGAAGAGTTTTATGAACTGGACATTCATTTTGCGAGTTTGTGCTTAAACTTTTAGCCCCGATGCAATCACAGCTTGTAGCATTAGCACTTTGCATCGCCCTCCATTCCCACGTATGCTGCTTATGAAAGTGAGTGCAGACATGGCTAAGAAAAGGCTTCTGAACACACACCCATATACGCGTGTCTACAACTTGTTGTAACAGTCAGGCTTCTCATAATTGTTCTTCATCACTATAGCCTTCTAGGTAGCACCCCCATTCCTCCTCCTCACCCCAAAACTACTGCTTTTGCCTTCTGTGTTCCTTTTGTCTCGCTGCCTTATCCCCTCTACTCCGTGCTCTTGGGATTCTGCTGAGTCCTCCCTCAGTCCCCACGTCATCCTCAGACTCCCCCGTGGGTGCTGCAGCACTGGAGTGGAACCCAGAGTGGCTCCATCTGCCAAAGGAGTGAGAATGGCATAACCCTTTGTGATGCAGCATCTCCTAGAACAGTAGGTGTGAAATCAGATTTTTGGATTTAAGACAACAGCACAGATTAATATGGGTTCTGGCCAGAAAGATGTACGCTGCTTTAATGGGTTTAGTAGAAGCACACTGTGCATATGTAGGTACATCACCGGGCCAAGTCCCTTGTGCTGTAACTGCTGCTTTCAAAAGCTAATGAGACAAAAATGCTAATTTTGTGACCCATCTCCTACAGTCCTCACAGAGTTTTCTTTCTCCCTTGGGATTTGAGAGTGCACTGATATTTAAGGTCAGACTGCTGTGGAACTGTTATGTGTTGTGCTGGGACAGGGAAGAACCAAGACAGTGCTTACAGTGGGTGGCTGCTATTTATATACAGTGACAAATATAGGTTCTCTGCATTTGTCCAGGTGTCCCCAGGCAGCAGAGCACCCGAAGCCTGGGCCCTGAGCTGTCTCTTTAGTCAGATTCCTCTGCAGGGAGGGAGCTGCCCAAGTGAACCCCCCAGACCTGTCTCCAATGACACTCAAGGTGCCCATGGGGCAGACGCTGGGGCTCAGAGCCCAAGCATCAAACTGTTTCTGACTCACTAATGAACCTCCAACGGGGCAGCAGAGCTGATCTTCCACTGTCTCTGCCTGGTCCCTCATTACTTTCACATCAAGACAGATTCTCTCAGGCCTTTCCCAGAGTCCCACCAGTATATCTGTTGCTCTAGCTAGGAAATAAGAGTGATCCTAGGGTACCTATCAAGTAATTCCAGCAAAACTGAGATTCTTCTGAGCGATGGGTCTAAACTAGTCATATTTCTAAATCAGAGATCACAAAAAAGGCACAAAACCAAAATACCTGCTTATTCCTACATCGTCTCAAGGTACATTACATGTGAAATCAGATCTCAGGGTCAAAACCTGGTCGCTGCCACTTGTTCTGCCGTCACTTGTCAATTCTCAGCCATTTCTGCAGGAGCTCTGTGCCTCACTGTGTCAGTTTTGCCGTGCTCCTTGTCAGCATCACAATAAGGAGCAAGGGGAAAATTGGCAACCAGTGTGCAGGGATCAGAGGTGGAATAAATTGAGAAGGAGTGGTAGAAAAAACATGAAGGCTTGGGAGCTTGAGAGCACTGAACAACCAACAAAGAATTAAAGGTGTATTAGGCATGGAGTTACAAACTGCACAAGCTCTGGGACGTTGGGAATGGTTTTAAATAACAGCCAAAGGTGAAGATCTGTGACTGTTTGGGTATTCCCAAATAAGTGAAGGTTTGAAAAGGTCAGAGTTCCAGATGGTCCTAAACTGTAGCACAAGGAAGCAGGAAGAGGCCGAAAGGATGGTGACAGAGCTGCGAAACAGATTACAAGTTTTCAGTCAGCTTCTCTGGTTAGTACTAGAGCAGGAGCTGTGGGAGGCCTTGAGGTTTTACATAATAACTCCTGTGTGTCTGTCTTTGATTCCAGAGACATGGGCAGGGTTTTGGGAAACAGAGAGTGGGTGCTGAGTACGTTATGTGAGCATGTACTAACCTCATACTCACTACAACTGTCCTTGGTAGGCTATCTGCTGCTGCACCCATTCCTTGTGTGCATCAGTCACCATTACAGCATCACTCCTACAAATGGGAGAGGTTTGGTGTATGTATTAAGGGGGTTTGGGGGCAGGGGGAGGGAGTTAAAAGCCCTCTGACTGATCAGTAAGCTGTAGCCATGTGTTTCAGGAAAAAAAAACACCTCTCATCCAGTGCCTACTTGAAAAGACAGTGGTGGCTACTGAGTGCGTTCACTGTGGAAGGAGTTGCAGTTGGGGGCAGAGGGGATTCTATAACGCCCCTCCCCGTCCTGCACAGCTCTGGACACTGTGCTGGAAGATGCTGTCACTCACCTCCCAGCAGCTGTTAGAACCAATGTATTTTCAGATGTATGTCTGCTAGGGATTTTCAGTCTTTAAGAAATGGAAATTGTAACACAACCCTTAATGGGCTGCTCTCATATCTGCTTCTCTGGCAGGTAAAAGGAGTATCTCACCTCATCTGAGTTGCTCCCACTCAAAGACTTTTGTTGTGCCTTTCTCTCCCAGGTAATGAAGATGTCTGCTTTGAGAACCTCGCCCCCCCCCCGGCACACACTTGGCACTAACCCCACTGTTTAACAGTCTCAGGGATATATAATTGTTGCCTGATACTTCCTGCTGTAGCATTTTTTTTTTCTTTCCAACTCCTTATAATTTTACCAAACTGGAAACAGGGTGATTTTTCTGATCAGGTTTATTATTTTCCAAGTTAAATGATTGGTTATGGTGTGCTTTGTGGTTTTGGATGTTGGGTTTATTTTTCTCCCAGTTTCAGCCAAAAGGATTCAGTCATTGTCATGGTTCAGCCCTAGCTGTCAGCTGAGCACTAAACAGCAGCTCGTTTGCTCCTACCCTACAGTGGGATGGGGAGGAGAATCAGAACAAACAGACAAAATTCGTGGGCTGGGATAAGGACAGTTTACTGGAGCAGCAAGGGGAGAGGAAAATAACTACAGTACTTATAGAAGAATGTACAAAGTGAGTGATACACAGTGCATTGTGCCCAGAACCTGATGCCCAGCCTGTCCCCAAGCAGTGATCCCTCCTGCCTGGCCAGCTCCCCCCTTATACATGGAGCGTGACATCATATGGTATGGAATATCCCTTGGGCTAGTTTGGGTCAGCTGTCCTGGCTGTGTCCCCTGCTTCCAGCATCCTGTGAAAATGAACTCTGTCCCAGCTGAAAAATAGGACAGTCATGTGTAAGCATAAGTAGACGGAACCACATACTTTGCTTTGTTTATTTTATTTTAATGGTTACAAAACCAAACAACAAATAAAAAAAAAAATCAAACAGCNTATATATTAGTTGTTCTGCCTTCAAAGTTGGACTTGGTTAAAGCACAAACGAGGCAATGTTTGGGGCCTCACTGGGAAGAGCAAGGGTAAACCAAACCATTGAATAACTCCCCGATGCATATGCACTGCCTGTTTCATGCCCCAGCTGCAGCAGCGATGAATACACCCTAACGTATATACCTAAAGGCTACGGCAGAGCGGATTGCTGGGGTTACAGCTGTAACCACTCTGGGACTCCTATTTTTGAGACCCTTTAGATGATGTTGACCCTTTAAATGATGTTGTTTTCAGGCTGTATTTTGCATTTAATGAGCCAAACAAAACACTATGTTTAGTCTCTCTGTGTCAGGGAGGTCTGTGGCCTTGGAGCCGTAGCTGTAGCTCTCTTGCAACCCCTCCTCTGCCTTACCAGCATCCTTTCTCTGAAGGATGGCATGGAGTTCCAGTAATGCTTGCACGAGTAGTTGCTCTGAGATTGCCATCATTCCCGTGGTACATTTTATTGGCAAATATGGAGTGTATCTGAGGCCTGCTCCTGATGCCAAGGGGTTCTTAAGATGTGCTGAGCACCTCTCTGTCTCGCTGAGTTCAGCTGGTGTTGACAGCTCCAAATACCTTGCAAAAGTAAGCACTTGGCATATAAGGCAAGTGAGACAATCAGCATTTTATGCATGTCAGGATGTGATCATGCTTGTTTTAATTCATTTTCCAATAGGCTTTCTTGCAGAAAAACAGCTCTTGCACTTAATAAAGTCCATGCCTTCAACCAGAAGGCAACAAGTGTAATTATAGAGTGTTTATGAGCAGGCTTTTTGCATGAGAGCGTGATCTTTGGCTTTAGCTATGTTTGTCACCTGTTAAATTGTAGATGACTCAAATAAGATACTCTCTTGTTTGTGTAAAAATGTGCACCATCCATTTTGTGCAGGTAATTGTATTGTCTAAAAATACGGGTTCGTCACGCGTTTCGGAACAGAGATGCACTCTTACTGCTAGATTGGCGTGTGTGCGTGCAGGCATTTACATATGTGTGTACATACAAGATGGCTTTTGTGATGGCCAGTGGACCATGCTGACCACAAACTGGGGGTCACAGTATTTTGGTGAGCGTACCCCACTGTAGTGAAAGGGGGGTTTTGCAGTCAGTCCGTTAATGAGGCTTTTTGTGTGTGATCTGCTGCTGAAAGTTGAACAGTGTGATATGGATAGAGGAGGAGGAAAGGATAACTGGCTGAAGTGAAAACACAAGGAGAGAGAAGGAGGAAAGGATATCTGAAGTGAAAACACAAGGACAACGACACTATTTAACCCCAGGTGACATGATCTGCCCCCAAGACCAGCATGTTGTGGACAGCACCAAAGTGTTAGTTACACTGACGTCCCACATGCTGTTTCTTTCCGTGGAAGCACTAACAGTCAGCAACAGATCCCTGCAATCAGTGAAAAATGTCTTGAGTTTAATTCTCCTTGGTGCAGCAGAACCACTTGTATCGCCACTCCACAAGACTGTGCTAGCCACCGTGGCTATGAGTAGAGAGCGGTTTATTATTTATCATCTTTAAGCGTGTTCTTCTCCAGAGAAGTGCTACTTTTGATGGTAGATTTTTGGTGATGTGGATGTAAAATACATCACAGTTTCTAGTATCTTTTTAATTTTATGGATGGCATAGCTTAAAAACAGGAACATCAAATAAAATAACTGCTGCTGAGAGTGAATGAAATTTGGCAGGTATGGCAATTTAAAATAGCCCTATTTTCACCCTAAATATAGCCTGGTTTAATTGAAATCTAGTGGTAGCTATGAGACAGCTGCTATATCAAAGACCAGTGACAGCCTGCTGAGGTTAAAAGAATACAGGCTGCCTGTGTCTAAGCAGAGATAAAGTGGCATCACAGAGAGCAGAGCCGCAGATACGTCTATGAAAAGTTGAGTTTTTAAAACGCCGATTTGTAAAGCCCTTATGTGGTTTTATTTATAGTGTGTTTGTCCCTGTCTTCCTAATAAAATGGGTTTCTGCCTTGGACCAGGAGCATGATGCAGATGCTCGGTGGCTCTTAGTGGCTTTATCCCAGCTGGAAGGGACAGCCCAGCCGCAAGCACAGCATGGGCAGGCAGCCGCGTGTCCCCACAGAAATGCTGCCACTGGAGGGATGGTAATGATTGAACTGCAACTTCTTCCATGATCGAGTATCTTAAAAATGGGAATCACAGCCCCTTGAGGTCAGCTTAAACCCACCAGTCTTCAAACATCACAGGGTTTAGGGGAGAACCCACAGGACATAAAGGCACAAGCCTATGCTTGCGCATGATTAACTAAGTGGTCTACGGAAACAATGTTGTTAGTATCCTGCTCTAACAGGGCCATGCACTGGGAGACCAGAGATTTCATTCCAGGATGGAGCTGTCTCCATTGTTGCAGCAGAAAATGGGTATTTCTCATCTTCTCACTGCTTTTAATACTCTCTAATTAACAAGTACAGCTTTTAATTTCCACACTTTCTGGTTATGATGATTTTTTCAGCCTCATACAGTCTAAACCCCAAACTCTCAGACTTATCCTCCCTGGTAGCTGTTGTCATTCTTTTTACTTTTTCATACTTAATTAATATTTGCCATGTTCTTACTAAGGTAAGTCCATGCTTTCTCATAATATGAAATTAGAAGTAGATGAGCTTAGTTCCCAACTAAGAGAAGCTTTAGAAAGAGACAAGGCACCCTCATATCTGGATTTATTTTCTTTTCATTTTGATTCTCAGGAGGACCCTTAAGACCTTCTATCAACCCTATCAATCAAACGAATTGATGATTCATTGAACCAGAGCTATGGCTCCAAGCAGTCCTGCATAGCACGTACTGAGGTGAGCTCCTGACTTGCTTGATTATTGCACACAAACAAAACCTCTTTGTGGCTGTAGGGTCACTGCCAGATGAATACAAAATAAGGCAAGTGAAAGCTCATCCACTTTGGTTTTTGTGATTACTCCGAGGAAAGTGGGAGCTCAGTCCAGTTCTGAGCCTCATGCTCCCTGGACTGGCAGGATCAGGAGAAGCATTAGAAAGGCAAAGCAGGCTGTGTAAAAAGGAGAAAGAACATCCTAACAACAGCCCTTCTAGCTGAGTCAGGAAC
Organism: Heliornis fulica; assembly: GCA_013399135.1. Lineage (NCBI taxonomy): Eukaryota > Metazoa > Chordata > Aves > Gruiformes > Heliornithidae > Heliornis > Heliornis fulica. The sequence continues at coordinate 710,651 of VXBZ01002448.1, read as the reverse complement.
AAAACCAGCAGTCTGGGAAGGTGGGAGGTTTCATGGAGTATGGGAGAAGAGAAAGATAATGTACAGTATTACTGGAGAGTTAGGGGTACCTTTGTGATGGTTTCAGTGTTCTTGGGAACCTCTTTGGATATCTCTTGCATGTTCTTTGTTGGCATCATTATAGGTATGTCATACAAACACCAATCTGGGAAGGGGAACCACACCAAAGGCATTAAGATAGCTCAGAGGCCTTTTTGTATCCGTTACAGCTCCAAATGTATTCCTAAGCATCACGTCACACAAGCATACTTCTCCCATCTGCCACACAAGCTGAGTCTGCCCAGCTCCCTGGGGCAGCTTGATCCCGGGAAACCAGTGTGCTGCTGTTGTGGGACCTCAGTGTGCCAAGAGCCTCTCTGGGAGTCTCACAAGTCTCTAATGCTGTTGTGTATGTAACTGTAACTGGTCTCAGATAGTCAGATTAGTAAAGTGAGACTCTGTAATGTGTACATGGGAATGGGTCAGACCCAAGCCTGGCTCTGGCAATGGCCACTAGCGGGTTTATAGGGAAGAGCACATAGCAGTGCTCCCATGCTGGCATCCTCTGAGCTTCCCACCACCTGTGCCTCAGGATCAATCCAGCCATGCTTAGTAGCTATGTCAGATTCCCATTGATGTTAAAAGGAGATCGAGAAAGGAGGTTCCACCCAGCCCTACTGAGCTAACAAAGATAATTTTGCAGTTTTTCCTCTGCATTTGGTTATCTCCAATTCAGTTTTTCATATACAAAAGCAATAGTTAAAAGGATGACATCAAAACTTCCAAATCCATATGAACAGAACGTTTAATCAAAACCCATAAATGGGTAAAAGAGGACTTTCTCCCATGGGCTATGCTGCATCTCTTGAGGAGCAAAGAGTAAATTCATTATGCCACTTTTGGAGGGAAGGATTTTCAGCTCCTTCTCAATAGACAGTTTTGAACAGTTCATTTCACAAAACATTAGGAAGGAAAGATTTGGGGAAAATTGTATTTTTCTGCCTTAAAATTGAGTTATGGGCAGGGTGTTTGCTAGCTCATTTTTCTTGCATGAAACAGACATTTGTGAGTTGTGGAAAATGAGCAGCAGGAGGAGAGAGGGGAAATTGCCTGAGCTTACATACAAATGTTAGATAGTATAGTATAATTTATAAGGGCTCTGAGACCCACAAAGGCTGCTGTGGACACACTGCACAGTGTTTCTACCTTGTGACCTGGCGAGCCAATGGCAGCCACAGATGGGTCATTTTTTCCTTGAGGACATGGGAGAAAAAGCAGCTGGTAAATGAACAATTCTAAATTCCAGTACTAGCTTTTGTAATTGAACTTGAGCTATCAGGCCAACGCTAGTAACACAGATGACACAGACTCCCTACTAGAGCCCATCACTTGGATTTATGAGCTCAATACTGGGCCACCAGCACACTCATTCCTGCAGTGGAGGGCCACAGGAGTGAAGGTGGAGATCTTTCAGAATTATTTTCATAATGGGTGTTGCACGGACTGCAATAATTTTCAGTTAAGATTTTGCCAAACTCTTTGAGCAAGTAACTTAACTGGAATAACCCAGAGATATGGGGGCTGCTGCAAAGGATGTGCCAAAAGAGCCCTGAACTCTCTGTTGAAGGGTTTGAACTCTTCAAAGAGCTGGATTACAGTATTCTCCCTGCAAAATGAGGGTGTACTTGCTGCTGTGAACTGGATTTGTAGCAGTGTGGTTCTGGGCTGCTTAGTGGGGTTCACCTGCATCAGGACATCACAGAGGAAGGCAGATTACAATTGTTGACAGGCAAGTGCTTTATGAGCTGCTTAATTGAGGTGATTGACAGGGAGGAACTTTATGAGCTGCTTAATTGAGGTGATTGTGTGTTTGTATGTCAGGAGAGTCAGAGAGCATCTTCTGGTTCCACTAGGCTGGAACTAGGAAGGATAGGCAGCCAGAGATGGCAAATAGCTCTCTCCTCTGGCACTGGATCGCTCTCTCTCTAAGCAGAGAGCTCCCTGGATGCGCTGGTTTGCAGTCCAGGTCTGCACGTGGTTAAGGAAAGGCATGTAGTTTTGAATATGTCCCAAAAGTCAGCTCTTCTCACCAGTCAGTAAGCTTTGCAGGTGCCTTGTACTCACTTACCTTGGGGTTTGTAAACTTGTTTAATGTGGCAAACATGAGAGCCAAGAAAGGGCAGAAACAGAGCACTTTAGCCTTGCTGCCCTCCCAGATTTTCACAGTAAAGTACAGTGTTTCACAGTAAGAGCTAGTCTTGATTTTCTTAAATTCTGACGAGATGAGCTATGAAAGAATAATTTCGTCTCTTATCAATTGCATGTTCCATTAGGAAACCACTTCATCTTTTTCAGTTCGAGCAACTATAGTTATGAAAGCACTCAGTACCTAATTGCTTTGGTTTAATAACAAATTCTCATACTAAAGATATATGGTTTATATATATAGCATTAGCAAATAATATTTGTTAGCTGCTGCTGCGCTGGAGGGAAGAGGGAGCATAATGCATTAGGCTTCTCGTGATTTCGCAAATCCATTTCTAAATCCAACATTAACATCAGGTTCCTTTAAAAAGAGAAGGATGCTCTGTTTCATTTGGAATCTAAAACATAGTGTTCACTGCATTACAATTATTTTTATACACACTTGATATTGGGGAGAAACTGGTAGAGTCCTCTTTTGGGGGGGTGGGGGTAAGGGGGGTTCTTTGTGGGCTAGTGGTCATTGGAAGGACTCAAAACCAGAAAATGTGGCCCTGGTTTTAGTTGTAAAGCTGATTCTGTGTTAAAATCTGTTGAGGGTGCAAACATCAGTCTGGAGAATACAGTGGAAATAAATTTATTGCATTATAAGCTGTCATGGTTTAGCTCTGCAAGTTTTTTCCTTTTCTTTTCTTTTTTTTTCTTTTCTTCTTTCTTTTAATTTGGCCGACAGGGAAAAAGGAAAACAGGGTAGACAGAACAGAACACAACAGCCACAAATAATCCAGTATTTTGCAATTTAATTTCACACTCAGAAGACTGCAGAGGCCTTGCAAACTGAGGGGAGAAGAACCTAAGAAGTGTGTTGGCTTGACAATGGTAACATCAGAGCTTAGAGAGGTCTGGCAGCTTTCTGAAAGTCAATGTGTGTCCTTCCTTCTCCCTCTTTCTCTCTTAATATAGATTAAAGTGACCTCTGGAGAGAAAACTCTACTGAATCCCTCCTCACCCCCCAAGTAATTCTGCAGCATAGTTTTTATTTGTACAGTATGTGAAAGAAGAGTTCAGATTAAATTCCCAGCCTTTCAGAAGAGTTTGTCTGTTCCCTAAAAAAAAAAAAAAGAAAAAAGGCTATTTTATTTTAAAGCTGAAGTCTTTTTCATGGTCCCATGATCTCATGAGTTCTTTAGCTGGCCTGTGACCTTTCAACCTTGCACTACATGTTTCTTTTCTAAATTAGCCAGTGTTGAGACATCAGTGGGAGAATATCAATGTTATTATAAAAGGCATCATTCTCTCCCAAAAATGTCAGTGTGAGTGAGTCATTGCACCTAACTGCTTAGCTTTTGTAAGGCAGCAAGGGAGATTTGAAAGTGTGATCCAGGGTCCCCCGGTCCACCAACTTCTATTTGAAGTGCTTTAAAATGCAGTGTCCCTGGCATCTGCTACAATAGAGGCAAAGGAACTGTGCCGTGCGTCTTTAGCCTCAGAAGAAAAGTCCTGCCTAAGGCAAAACTGTATCTGTGATGTAAAAACACGTAGCTATTACAAACATTTTGTTTTCAAGGCTAAGCTCAAAAGCAGCACTGTAAAAATAAACCAACTGACAAACAGAAACCCCTTCAAGGAATTATGAAGTGGCCTGATGACTTCCATCATTTCTGACACCCACTGTCTCTGCATCCCCTTGTATTGATGCTCTCTGGTTTCTAGCAGGTTGAGGAAATGAAATCAGATTAAGAGCTCTATTTTTAATCTTAAGAAGATGGGTTTGCATTGTCTGGTGTCTTGAAAAATCCAGCACTGGATGTGTCTGTGGTCCCGACCAAAGCAAGAGTACCCAGAGCATCGTGCATCCAGTTGCACGAGGATGTTCAGCACCTGTAAAGGTACTGAATCCTCAGACAGGATAAACTGGTCTGTCTACCTTTACTGGCACCACACGGTCTTCTGAGGGCTTAGTCTTTGAGCACCTTTAAATTTACGCAGCCATAGCAGACCCGTACACTGTCTTTGTGATGCAAAATGCGTAGATCTTAAAATGAAGAATATGTTGGCCCAAATCCATCCCAGCTGTAATGCAGCTCGTGTGTACGGTTACATCAGAAGTGAAGCTGGCGTCCATCGGAAAATGTGTGTCGCTCAGTAATTACCTTACTAATGGCATAGGAAGGATGCAGGTCTGGAAGGATGCGAAGTCAGGTTTCCTCCTCTGTGTATGGAAGGCTGCTGAACCTTTGGGGCAGCTGTCCAGCCAGCTGGCTCCTGCCTGCACCTGCTTACCTGCACCTCTGGCTGATGACTGCTCAGCTCGAGGCATTATCTTTACCACAAAGCCTGGAGTGTCAGAGCCCCAGCTCACAACTGAAGGTGTTTTCTGCTTTTCTGTACAATGTTGTCAGTGTTTCCTCATAGTCAGTTTCTCTAAAAACACAGGTTACACTGTATCTAACTGGCTGTGAGGGAGCAGAATGCAAAAGAATTGCATTAATTCATAGAAGGGCTTTAGTCTGTAGTGTTTAATGTAGCAGCAGCTGCAGATTGTGTCAGCTGAGAAGTTCCACTAGCATTGCCAGATGCCCATACTGTGACTCTCAGTGTTTCTTCCTTCATGGCTGTAAGGTTTTCTCTTGCAGAAGTCTCTGAGATGCCTGTCCCACGTGCCTTGGCCCAATGCTCAGGAAGGCGCTGCTGAGCTAGCACTCGTACGGGCATGGTATGTTCCTACCAGCATTTTCCCCTAGCCAAAGCCCAGAGACTTATGATGAATGGTGAGAATGAGGGGAGATTTCTGCTTGAAAAATCCCTCTCAAAAACTGTCAACTTCTGGATATAACCTCCTGAATGATGAGGAAGTTGTCCAGTTGTGACTTCTGCAGGAAGTTAGAGAAATGTGCGTTTTCCCGCAGTGGCATGCTGACATGACATGTTTCTAACTTGTACTTTTGGGGCCAGTTTTGAGCCATTTCACACTATTGAGCTACACTCTGCTTAGCAAATATAAAGCAGATTCAGTGCTACATCCATGTTCTTTGTCCATTGTTGTATACGTTTTGGGGAGCTGGGAGTGGGGAAGGTTCACTAGAAGTTGTGTCCAGAAAGCGTGAAAGGTACTTCCTGGGGCAGACCCAATTAGTAGCAGTTTCTCTCATGAGTTTACGGCATTTCTTTGTTTTTTGGCCTTTACGACTTCTTTCTACTGGGCAGTCTCTGACTTGTATATAATACAAGTACAGTCCTGCAGGGTAGACTCATTTTAAGAGGTCATTAAAGCAATACATTCCTTTAAGTCGCTGCTGTCAAACTGCATTGCTCTGCTCAAAATACAGCGCAGAGTGGCCACTACGCGTGTTAGCCATATTCCCTGTCTGAAACTATTTAGCTGTTTGCAATCTCCCTCTGCAGACTACTAGTCACACAGGGGAGAATACCTGCACCTAAAGAGAGATGTTAAGTCCCACCGAAGGGTCGAATGGGTTGGCCAAGCCTTGGCATACACTGTTGTGCTTGTCCTCGTACAGACCTCTTCCCCTTTCCCTCAGCAGCCAGAATGGTGACCATCCTTGCACTGGGATGAATCTGCCTCCCTCAAGACCTGGGGAAGAATCCTCAGCTCTGCATGTCTGTTGAAGAATATTCTTGATTAATTAATCTGGACACACAAACGCCAACAAGTCTTAGTCTTTCTGTAAGGCAAATGGCTTCTTACAAAGTCAACTGAGATCAAGCTGGATTTGTCAGTTGTCCATAGATGTCCCAGCAATTCAAAGGTACCGATCTGTTATTTTTGGTACTCACAACAACCAGACACACGCTTCCTGCGCATGTCAGAAAAGCTTTACGGGGAAATGTGCGCAGAGGGGAGGAGAAGCTGCCTGATTTCTAATGAAGGAAGATCCAGTGAAGCAGTAAGCAGCTGTAGATAGCAAGGTGTAATCTAGTAAATCCTCTGAATAACTTAATTAGATTGGATTCAGCAAAACACGTCCAACTTCTGCTGAATGCCAGCCAATGGGGTGGTAGAGGGGGGAGCAGGGGGAGAGCTTTCATGAATCCTGCATAGCAGAGATTAAAAGGAACAGGCAGAAATAGCACTGAGATACTCCTACTTTGATGAAGATTTGTAATCTCAAGGTTCCAGATTTTTCTGATGTTTCTGCAGAAGCTGGCTAAGGGAAAGGTGCCACATGGGTGAGAGGGAGGGAGCTGCAGCACACATAGGATCTACCCATCTCCTTTCTCTCCTCACTCCCCACTCTGTGTGAGTGCTGTCCTTGATGCATAGTGGAAAAGGTAGAAGCACCACCCAATTCAGGTGGGAACGTTCTGTTATTTACTGTGCCATACAACACCACTGGATGAGGTTGCCTGGGGGGTTTGGCTGTTGGACTCCAGGTTGCTGTAAGGCAGGATAGGTCCATTTTGGAACCAGATGGAGGTCTGCTGGGTGTAACTGTGTTGCTGCCTCTACAGTTCTTGATTTGCATCAGTATCAATACCAAGAGGTATGCTCACTGTATTGAGACTCTGGGAAAACACTAGATGAACAGCAGACATCCCTCTGAAAGCTGAGATTGTACAGAGCCTCTGTTCACTTGTTTTTTAAAGGGTAGCTTTCCCCACTCATGCCAGATGATTTGGCTCTTCTTCATCATTCTTGCTTCTTCATAATGCTTGGATCAGCTTTTCAGTGGGCAGCACTTTTTGTCGGGACTGTCAAGAGGTGATCTCCACAGCAGGATGGATTTTCTGTCTTTCGGACAGTCTTGCTGGCTGGCTCTGTGTTCTTCTCCTCCTCTGAATTTTGTCTACTCATCTTCATGTTTTACTGTGTGTTCCCTTACCTTCCCCAGTTCTAGCTCTTCTGCCTCTTGTTGGACAACCTTTTGTTCACTTTATGCCAATCTCCATTCTTTTAGATTGGAAGGCAGAAGACTTCAAATTTACAATGCATGCCAAAAATATATTTTTATCCTGTACTTTGAAGATGTTTATTTGCTTAAAAGTCAGCTAGCTCAAATTCCGTGTGTGCGTACCAACTTTATCAGCAAAGCGAACAGATGTGCCTTATGATTTAATAGGTGTTTGCTCAGGAATGGATCATGTATAGACTTGCAGATATGCTTCTCTGTTGAAGAGCTTCTATCAGCTTGGATTTATTTTTAATTTGTCTTCCTATAAGCTTCTCATTATGATCGAATGTAAACACTGCACAAGTAGGTAAGAGGGGCTCTTTCCTCAGTTTAGGAGGTAAAGTGACCTGATGATAGTCACTTGATCATGGAGGTTTGTGGCAGAGCTTGTACTTCCAGTTCTAGCTCCCCAAATGATCTTGGGATCTTGCAGCAAGACCTGCACTGGCAGTTGGTAGCTTGGTGTTTCACTGTGGGAATAAGCAGAGCATGTGCCGTGGACATTTGTGATATTACTGGGAATGCTATGAGTTTATTCCCTACCACAGGCACAGTTGTCATCCAGCTTGGAGAAGTGAGCAGGGCATGAGGAATGGAAATACTTCTGTCTGTGAAATGATTTGTAGTGCAGGGGATGGTTCCCAATGCCAGACCCACAGGTTTCAGTTCTGGTTCTTTTCAGGTTCAGCAGTTAGTATTTGTGTGCTTCAGCACCTGTATGAGTGCAGAGGACTTCGTGCTGCAATCTTGGGGTGCAGCTGTAGCTCACAGGGAGCTTCTCAAGGTTGCTAAAGGCAGAGCCAGGAGAAAGCCCTCAATACACAAAAGCAGCAAGTATCCAACCCCAGGCTTTGAGAAGGAAAAGGGAAAATTAGACACTGCTTTGGTGCCCTGTGTCATCCTCAGTCATTCTGTAGCACCCAAACCAGATAAAAGGTTTATGGCTCTGCCTTTTTTCTCTGCCCAGTCCTTGGTCTCTTTGGAGTTTGCATCCCTGGAGATCATTCTTCAACAGATCCAAGCGAGAGTACTGTCAAGTATGTGTCTGTGACTATTTGATTTTCCATCTTTGATTTCTACCAGGAGGAGGATCCCGGTGTTCTTGTAGTCCTGGCGATACTTGTATGAATTCCTCTGGTACTTGCTTTCTGCTGTTATTGTAGTTGGATTAATTAGATGAGATCCCTGGCGTAGGTCTCTGAGTGATGTGTTCAAAGCCAGGGCTGGGGAGTTATGGCTAAAAGAATCAGAATAAAGACCCAGGAGTAAGGGCTGAAATAACCTTGTGCCACACAATGTGCTTGGTAAACTGCTTTGTGTGTGGTACTCTTGCATTTGCTCCCATGCTCCAGAAAGCCGGCAAAGCAAGTTCCAAGACGGTTTTGGGGAATCTGCAAGCCCTGTGTGCCACAGAGAGATGCAGCAAGAGACCAAAAGGCACAATGTCATCTGTGAAAGAATTAAGATTTGGGGTGTATGGGGTGTGTCTGACTCATAGATTTTAACTTTGGATGACAATGATGCGTTATCTTGGTCAGGATCAAAATTCTTCCTGTCTTTGTGGGGTCTTTGTGGTTAGATCTTCTTAATCTGCTCTGTCCTATCTCACAGATGAATGTAATTAGGGAGATTTCATAGGAAATCATTAGGTGATTCCGTAGGAAAGCAATGTTTCTCCTCCTGGCTGCTATCCTTCCCCTCCCTGGGGCTATTACTGTGCTGTCACTTCTCCCTTACTCCTCAGAGCAATTCTAAGCAGCAAGATGAAAGACCCAGCTTTCCCTTGTTTTTTTTGCATGGCTGACCCACCGACTGGTCCGAAAGCAACCATCTCTGATAACTTTTTGCTGTGTTTTCAGGGGGACTGTGGGGTGGGGTTTCTGATGGCTAGTGAAGTGTAAGCTCAGGCAAATGCTTCATTTGAGGCCCCAGGCAGACTCCCTCTCCTTTTTCCAGAAAACACAGCTGCTCTTGTAAGACTCAGAGGAGCCGTCTTTGGGTACCCAGTCCCTCATGAAACGTGTTTCGTTGCGGCCGAAAGCCTGGTTGCTCCTTTGGGAAGAAATGCGTGGGCATTAGGTTGACACGCAGGTGCCTCGTGTCTGTGGGAAGCAGTCTGGTGGAACACCAGCTTCATGAACTGCTCTAGGGACTGAACCCCAAAGTGGAGAGTTGAGAATCGCCTCTCTTCCCTCAGGCGTGTTCAGTCTCCTCGCTGAGATTCTGGGGCTCTCTGCCTTTTACAAGCCGTCATCTTCGTGGCTGTTCTCTCACGAAACCCGGCTCGACTCGGGCTATCCGGATGAGGCACCTGCCCGAGGACACGGAGATGGGTTTAAGCCCGTTCTCACTCCGCAGCTGGGCGTGCGACCCCCGGGCTCCCCAAGTCTGCTTGGCCCCCGCCC